>PNEQ01109969.1:5517-29271 GCA_003012365.1 Medauroidea extradentata
TATATATATATATATATATATATATATATATATATATATATATATATATATATATATATATATATATATGATTTACAGCTAGTTTGGCTTGTTGGTTCAAAGATGTGTGTGCATCTGTGTGCATGTTTTTTGTCATCATGTTTGTATTATAAACATAGAAGTGTGTTAGTTTGTCATTATTTTTAAGTGCAGCGGAGTAAATTATCGCCATGATGTATATATATTTTTTTTTCAGTAGAAAAAAATTATGGGCAGTAGATTTTCATAGGCGTCTATAAATCGCGGAAAATGCACGGTTCCTAGATTTAAGCATAATTGTAATTCCCTCTTCGCACTGAAATGGCTAAACGTAATTTGATGAAATTTGGTACAGAGGAATTTTATGTCTTGAAGTTACATAAAATACTTTTTATACGAAGCACAGCCCCTGTGGAGTTTAAATTTAGCTGAATTACAATTAAGTTTCATATTCAAAAGTGTGTTTAATGCATTTAAATACGGTTATGTATGAAATAACGATATAAATACCAAATATTACCGTAAACTTACGTCCTCAATTTGTATTGTATTTGAATATTGTGTAACCTGTATACTATAAAAATAGTTATTATTCTCACTTGCTACACTCAGCTATTGCAATGGTCTGAGCGTCACTTAGTATATATATTAACTTTTAATTAAAATAATTCATCGTTTTTATGCCCACAATTTTTTACTCGAAATTAATCAAATCTGTATATATATATTTATATTCTAAATGATTATCCAAAGTTTCTCAGATCACATGATAAACCACACGCTGGCAAATCAGTGGACAACAGCTGTAGCGTTTGTTGGACTTGCTTACTTATAAATTATAATATACTTAGCAATATGTTGCATTATTTCTGTGTTTTTATCAACCAAACTCTTGACATACAACATCGTGTACCAACAAGTATCATTTAATATTAAAGAGTTTTAATTGTATGGTGAAAATTAAGAGCATTAATTTTTTTACAATGTATGTCACATTTCCGATCCGTAAAGGAAAACCTAAAAAAAAATTGTTAAATGTCTTTGTTGTTAAATTTACGAATTGGATGTCGCCATTATTTTGCATTGTAATTTTCATACGGTTTGTGTAACGGACACAAGGAATAAACATAAAACCTAATTGATATAATATCTTGCACTGTAAATAAATAGTAACATTATATATTCATGGGAGATGTAGTTTTACACGAAATGTTTTGTAAACTGCTTGAGACAACCATTTATCGGGTAAATTTGAATTGTCCTTATTGTTATCATATAATTACGTTAACTTGTATGTGTTTAAAAATATGTGTGTTGGGTATTCACTAATGCATGTAACTGTTTATATATATATATATATATATATATATATATATATATATATATATATATATATATATATATATATATGTGTGTGTGTTTAAACCCCTTATGGTTGTCAGTGTTAATATTTATGAACATGCAACGATAATTTTACAAATGCAATTCTCTTTTAACCACCCAGGCCGCGTCATGTCGGGAAAAATTAATGAGGTATCACTGGTCAACGTATATGCATCATCGGGATCCCAAGCGAGACGCGAAAGAAATAAGTTTTACGCGGAGGACATAATAGCGTTTTTTCATCCAGGCTGTAACCAAATTATTTTTGGTGGCGACTTTAATTGTATTGGGCAACCCTGCGACCATCAAGGCGGTTATTATCCGACCAACGCTGTGCTTTCTGCCGTAATACATCGCCTTGAAATGAGTGATGTGGCCTCAGACGATCAGGGAACGCGGTTATACGTATGTGACATCACAGAGCCGATCACGCATTGATTGGTTCTACGTGAAGTCACGACACCTGTCTAAGGTTCACAGTTATGATGTCATCCCCGTATCCTTTAGTGACCACTGTGCAGTGATCTTTACATACGAAAAATTTGCAGACGTCACACGTATTGGACGAGAAACTTGGCGTCTTAATACGTCCCTATTGCATAATATGGAAGTGAAAGAGGACTTCATGGATAGTTGGGCGCGTTGGCGTTTAAAGAAACCGCAGTACCAATCTGTAGCGATATGGTGGGACACGTGTGTGAAACCGAATGTAATGAGATAGTTTAAGCGGCATGCATATCGATTAGCGGAGGAACGACGGGGAACAAAAGACTTTTATGACACCTTATTACGTGAACTGCACCAGCGTGCTTATAGTGGAGAAAATGTCATGGAAAACATCAGACAGACGAAGTTTAAACTTATGGCTTTAAACAGTGAACAATTAAAAAATCGTAATATACTGATTCATGACAAAAGTCTTTTAGCGGAGGAGAAATATAGTATGTTTACACTCATAAAAGAACAACACCAAAAACGGCGAAAAGCGATCATGCATTTTATAGATGACAACGATACTACAGTTCAAAAACAGGCGGGAGTAATGACAATTCTTTGTAACTATTTCAAACAGCTTTACACAAAACAGAACACTGGCGACGCGTTGTTTCCTGCAGTATTACAAGTCTGTAAACAGAAACTAAGTGAAGTTAATAAGATGATAATGGCAACGCCATGCTTAGACGAGGAAATTAGTAATATCATTCAGAAATTACCATCCAATAAATCTCCTGCTGCTGACGGAATACCATATGAATTTTATAAGACGTACTTGGACAGTATTAGTGCCGACTTTTGTGAAGTAGTCCGTGACGTGCTTGCCAAAGGGGAGTTATGCAGGTCTCATAAAGAAGGTTTAATAGTTCTCATACCGAAAACCAGGTGTCCGACGAAGTCGGCAGATTACCGACCTATAACCCTCCTGTGCGCTGATTATAAAATAATTACACGGTTTTGTGCATCGCGTATGAAAAAAGGTTTGGCAGACGTGATTGGCCAAGGCCAAACCTGTACTGTTCCAGGGAGGTCGATTTTACAAGGAGTGCAAGCTTTACGCGATGTACAGTTACTTGCCAGATTACGCAACAGTAAGATGGCCTTTGTAAATATAGATATGGACAAGGCATTTGACAGAGTTGATCATCAGTTCCTGATACAAGTCATGATTCACCTTAATTTTCCGGACGAAATAATAAAATGGGTAAAGATGGTGCGTACGGGAATATGGTCACGTATCATGGTCAATGGATTTCTTACACCACCCATACCGATAAGGAGTTCCGTCAGACAAGGGTGCCAATGTCTATGATCCTGTTTACTATTGCAATAGAACCTCTCTGCAGAATGATTAGCGATCAAATATGAGGTTTTCACGTCTCACAAATGTTCTTTAAAATGACTGCCTACGCCGACGATATAACATGTGTTGTTCGATCTGAACGGGAAGTAAAAATAGCAGCAGATTGCCTGGACCTTTACACTAGTGTTTCCAATTTGCGAGTAAATAAGACAAAACCTGTAGTGTTGGATATATGTGTTGATGGAGAGTCGATCGATGACGTTCATCCAATCTGCAAAACTGATACACTAAAAATACTGGGTGTGTATTTCCAGACGGACGTAAATAGTATGTTGCATTACAACTGGACCTTAGTCGTCAATCCGATTCGAACTCGTCAAATTGAAATGAACTTTAAGAAAACAAATATCATGCAACGAGTTACCTTAGTAAATACCTTTTTACTCGCGAAACTATGGTGTCTGGCACATATTCTTCCCATATCACAACGATATAATGCAAAAATTCTAAGCTATGTTGGACACTTATTATGGAAGTCGCACATGTTCAAGTTGGCCCGGACTCAATTGTATCTTCCTGTGCAAGAAGGGGGACTTGGCCTAACTAACAATACAATAAAATGCGAAGCGATATACCACTCGACGGCGATTGCAACAGTTACGTCAAGACGATATATATGCTGCTTTGCAGAAAAAATTGTGGTCAGAAGCTGGTCGTGTACCACTCCCATATCGAAGCGCAACATAAAGGCTTAAACACATTTTGCAGTCCATATCAGAAGGAAGTGTTGTTTCTGCAAGAAATCTTTACCAACGAGCTTTCAAAGCGGTAGACATTGTGCCAGCAGTTGTAAATAAAGTACCGACTATCCGATGGGCTAGGACATGGAGAATGATAGCGGAAGCACACGTATCTTCAGATCTAAGATCGATAGCATATCGTTTTTGCAATAACATCATAGATACACAGCAGAGAAAATACCATACAAACTTGGCAGATGATCCTCCATGTGGCGTGTGTGGATATACCGACACAGTTCTCCACAGAATAAACTCATGTACATACGCAGTTACAATATGGCAATGGTGTAGGTCACGTGTGCGACAAATAATAAATGATGGTCAAGAGGACATCAACGATAGCAAGCTACTTCATTGTGACTTTTATGTATTTCCTACGGTGAGGAGAAGAGCAGCAGCTTGGTACTTGTTACATGCAATCGCCTTCCTTATCGACATCAAAACTCCGGTTACATCACTAGACATTTTAACAATCCTACGTCAAGACAGGTGGAACATGGCCAGAAGAGGCACATTGAGAAAGTATTACGGCAACTATTTATTTTCATTTCAACAAGAACAAGTTTTACAATGCTCATATAAGAACTAACGTGCAATGTGTAAAAATATGATCATGTAGTGAAATAACATGAACTAAATCGACGGTCCTAGGTCCGTACCCTAGACTTGGAAAGATGTCAAAATTAAGAAGAAATTTGGGTTTTTCTCTTCTGTGTTTCAGATCAATATGTACAATAGCCATTTGTATGAATGTTGTGTAAAAGCGTTAAAACAAATGTAACTTTTTTTCTTTTTTATACTTAAATTTACTGTTTTTTTTTGTGGGGATGTGCGCACTTGAGCCTCTGTCCCCACATAACTTTGTGTGAAAGGTTTGACCATGTAGGGCGTGTGGTTTACTGTCATTGTTTTGTACTGTAGATAGAGTAGACTTTGTTGCTTTTGTGGTTGCACAAGATTGTAGTTTTCTGTTAGTACAATAAATAGTGTTAAAGAAATGATTAGGACGTCTGAGGGACAATCCTAGGGTCGTTGTTTCGATCCAACTAATATCCTGGGCATATTCATCATCGTTAAATATATCAAAGGGTTCCGAATATAAAGTTAGTAAAACGGATCAGATGATCTCTGGGTAAATGGTTAGGAAAAAATAATGTTTTTACTAATTATTTAGATATTTTAAAATTACACTGACAAATACAATTAATTTTATGTTTTCGTTGTGCATGTAATATTTATTACAGTGAGTTGATTTTTAGACACTGCTGAGAGGATATTTTTCTATTAACCCATCAGGCATAAAATTACCACGCCATCGTAAGTGTAAAATTGCACTGAAACTTCACATTTTGTGTGAAATTACACAAATGTATTCAGCATAGATTAACATAATCATTGTGCATGAATTTTGTAGCTCCATGCAGTGAAAATTTACGCATTCGCAGTGGTATTATTCCTAGCAATACGTTCTGTGTAAAAATTACAATTGTTATATCACTCATTTTTATAAAACACGTCAAAATAAATAAACCCACGCAATGTACTTAAACCACAAGCTCTCTGTATGTGTATTTTGACTTCTAAAGTTGCTGAAAATACAATCACATAATCGTGTAATTACATAACAAATGTATGATTAGTTTGAAACTGTAACCTTGATTATTTATTATTCCCTTGTAAATACTTTTACGCTCTCACTAAGTGGCAATTTGTGCAGCCACAGACATTCTGTGTCAAATTACAAATATTATGTCCCTCTTTTTAACACTCGACTTCTACATAAATAAACATACACAATATCGTGAAGTAACAAGAACTCCGTAGGTGTATTTTGATGTCTACATCGTCACGAAATACGCGATAATTTATTGAAAAATTTCGCAATCAAAGTGAGGTCACTTAAGTTCATCTGTTGTATTCTTACCATCCATATCGGGTAAAATTATCACTCGGACGTTAGGCTAGTTTACTCTCCCACTAATTGGCAATTTCTGCTGCCACAAACATTTTGTGTAAAATTACAAATTCTAAGTCACTTTTTTAAAAAACATTCGTTTACATAAATAAACTTGCACAATATAGATAAATTATACAAACTCTGTAACGTATTTCTTACGTTTACGTTAGTTTAAAATACGAAAAAAATAGGTGTAAAATTTCAACAATAATGTGGGGTTATTTTTAAATTTTGTACGTAATTTCTTATTATCCCGTACGGTAAAGTTCTCAGTCGGGTGTTAGGTTATTTTACCCTCATACTTAGTGGCAATTTGTGCTGCCAAATACATTCTTTGTAAAATTACGCAATTTTTTACAGTGTGCAATAGGTTTTAAACATTTCGAGTGCCGGGCAAGTAAATTAAGTCGTCTATGGTAATTTTTATGTGCCACGTCCGTCAACGCTGATGGACTACCGGCACACTTAGCAATATTAGTTTGCAACTTTTAACTTCCCGAAATAAGGTATTATTTAGTATTTCTCATCACACAGTCTGTACACCTGTGTCTTTGTAGGTATCTACATAATCAGAACTTATTCATGTTTCTTTCTCGAATACGAAGTCATGTACAGCAAACCACAGAATGGCTTTCTGGTAAACTTGTACAGCAGATTACTTTTTGTGCAATAAAACACATTTGGATATTTGCGTTTTAAATGTTTCGATGTGGTTTCTACCTATCACTTTTCATGTGATGTGTTTCCATCCAAACCTACCGTTGTTTTCATTCTTTGCACTTCGTCAATTACGAACGCTTTTTAAGTCCTGGAGCTTGCACCTAAGATACACAGGATACAGCATAGGCAAAAGTGTGTTCATGTGTACTTTGTTGTGTTCCTTTAATTCTCGACATTGCAAATTCAACATTACCTACATATTTCTAATTCACGATACCAAAACTAATAATTTGTTTCTGGAACTTAATCGCTATAGCTTCATTTGTGATTTGAAAGAAATCGATTTCCTGTACTGTTACAACAAGACAACCTTTTTGTTAGACAGGTAACATTACTCAATAAACAATCTTCACATGTTCGAAAATCCTGACGGTAAAAATCTTGTATGCAATTCGAGGGTAGCCACCCCTTCTATTTTTATAAGGGTGGAAGGTATCAACCCACATTTGCTGTTAATTTGTAAATCCCAATATCATTAAGCAATGCTGAAAATATTGTGTCTTTATGTCAATTAGCGTACGATATTTTGAGAAAATACTGTCTTAAAATTCGAAATTTAGAGGCCCCTTACACCCTTAATGTTGCGATTGGTGAAATGTCCAAGAAACATGTTTTCGTCATAGATTTTCGCAAGGAACATGCATGTAACATTGATCCCCCTATTTAATAAACATCCTACATTTATATACATATATACACTGTAAAAATTCTTTGTACTTTTACAAAGAAAAGCCTTGGAAACCCAGTTGGCAAAGAAATCCTTGTAAAACACACTGTAATAAAATACAAAACATATGTTTGTAAAATTAAAAGGACTAGCCTTGCAGCTGTACTTCCAATAACTAAAAAATCGATTTAAATGTTCACTGTACTTAATAAATAACACTGATTTTATTTATTAAATAACATTTACATAAAGGACGTATACAAGAGATTATTTTGAATAAAAATAAAACATCTCAGGAGGAGCTAACTTCTAAGTTTCGAACCACTCTCCCCATGCTTAGAATCTACGTACCTTACCGCTTTTTTTATTTTTATATAAAAATGTTTGGTGCAGTGGCGATGCGGAAGCTCCCGCTCAACCAACTGAGCCACGTGAGGTCGGCTTCCGCTTGGCCACTGTGACTTGCACATCAGTTAGTCTTTATTTATTTGTATACATTCAATGTAAAGTTCTGTAATATTTCATTATTTTAAAGCGCGCAATGTATATAATTATTCACTTTATTCCAGAAAAATACTTCTCAGAGGTTGTGATCTTTACATAAGTAGTTTCCAACGAACTTAAGATTTTTGTAGGCTACACATTTTTTTCTAAGTTTTTTTTTTTTTGGAAACAAAATTCTTTAAACGCTATAAACTAATAATTTTACAAGGAATATTTTCAACACTTACAAAAGTATACACAACTACGAAGAAGTGCATTATCATATTTTACAAAATAATTTACAGTGCAGGAACTGTCGGTATAGGCACAAGGAATTCCTTTGTAGTGTTACAAAGTTTAATTTTGTAACTTCATAAACTAATGATTTTACAAAGAATATCCCTGTATATTTTACAAAATTTTTTAGAGTGTGTATGTATATATATATATATATATATATATATATATATATATATATACACTCTCTCTCTCTCTCTCAAATATACACACACATTAGATCTTAAGAAATATTTGCTTATACTGCCCGTTTGAATAGTTATTTGAATAAATGTAAAATTCCCATCAACTGCCAACATTACAGACTGGTGACAACTGATTCAAGAATTATTTGTTTGCCATCACTATCAGCGTGATCCAAGAATATTTTATTCGAATTATTGCATCGAAAATTGTTCTATAAATATGTGCCATTAACTACGTGTACATTTTTATGTTAAAATACAGACAAAACATAACAGCCAACGCTTTTTGTCGTTTCATAAATTATGCCCTTAACATTAACTCTTAAGAATGTTTTATTCGTCGAGAAAATGTAACTTGCTTAAACTTTACAATATTCGGCAGAAACAGAAATTTATATGAACGAAGCGCATTTAAAGAGAATTGAGAAATATTTAAACCAACATTGCCCTCAGTCGCGGAACTTTGATTTGATAAAGAAGACTTGTTTTCTTAAGTGTGATTCTGCGGTAATGTAGGTTTATGAATAATCTAAATTTACATTTTCTGAAAGTCTTAGTAATTGGATTGTATTGTTGCAAAGGAAACCTAAAACACACAAATATAGAATTTTTGAAGCATATCTGCTAAATATAAATTCAAAATGTTTTTTTTTAAATCGTAAAAATGAATTTTGTCCAAATGCATTTAACCTAGCACCATTTTGCGTAACAGTCTTTTAGATGACAAATATTTTGCCTTGTCTGACAGAAAGATACCATTAAACTTATCTGTACTTAGGAAAATTTTATTCTGCCGTTCTTACAAAAAATAATACAAATTTTTACTTAATGACGTGTAAAGTTTGAATTGTTTTTACTTCTGTGTAAGATTTATGATACATTAAACGTGCTAATAATTGGTAGTCTTGGAATTTAGTGAGTGAGAAATTTTTTTCAGCGCTTAACATCGTGGTTTTCAGCGCTGGTAAGAGGTGACATGAGGTGAGTGTGGAGCAGAGCCGGAATGAAAGGGCGGGTGAAACGGTAGATCCCCGAGAAAACCCGCCGATCAACGGCATTGTCCGGCACGATACCCACTTGCGATAATTCGGGGTCCAACCCCGCCGAGATTCTAACCCGGGTCGTCTTGATGGCAGGCGAATGGTCTAACCGATCAGCCACCGCGGCCCTTTCGAATTTATTGTTTGTGATTACATTTGAATTTAACACTACTTTTAATAAATTTAGGTAGCAATTACGAATATTGAAATTTTAGTTTTAGTTACCAGTATGGCTAATACGAAAGCACTGATATTTACATATTTGTATTTAAACACATATACCCACATAGTAAGTACCGTATTTCTTAGTAGCGCGACGGTTAACTCGCATACCGATTTCCTAGTGCAATAACTAGGTATTGTATTATTTCATTTAATTTTCAACGTGCTTACTTTATTTTAATTACTACACAATCTCATGTAGGTCTTTGCATAATCAGAAGATACAGTGTTTATTTAAATTGTTATAGAATTGTTGTATCTGACATTTGTATCTATGGCGAAACAATACTTAAATTAAGAGGTCAAATGACAGTAATTCAATAAAAAATTTCGTTGAATATATAACTTGCAATAAATCATAAAAACCTGTGATAAAAACATTGTTTTTTAATACTTATTTTTAGTTTGTGGTATAAAATACGAAGAGTTTTAAGCAGTGTCTTTGAGAACAGCATTCAAAATCACAACAAACCACTATAGCAGTCCAATATGACATAAAAAGTCATTTCCACATAGAATGCTCTAGTTTGCAATACTCTCAACTGTGAAGCCATTCCTCCTCGTGAGAAACACACCTTTGAATTTATTTCGAAACTACACATTGTACCTACTTAAAAGAATGAGCTATAAATTATGCGGAATATTATAGACGTACGGCGCTGCAGTACAGATATTATAATATTACGAACAGAAATTTTACATGCATATTGAATGTACTAAATTAATTATTTCTGGTAAGTACACATTAAAATAACCATACTTACAATGATTTCACGAAATATATTAATAATAAAATGTTTAATATGTTAGCATGTTACTGTCGAAATATAAGTGCTGGTAAAATCTAGGGATCGTTCTTAAAGTAAATCTTTTCTTTCCCAAAATAGGAGTTAAACTGATTAATTAAGCAAAATAGAATTTTAGTTTAAAAGAAGAAATAATAATTCAAGAAATCCGTACATGTTTGACACCAATGTGTAGACGTTGTCCATGCTATGGTTTCCATGTGTCGAGGGTAGAATGGCTTGTGAAATGCGGTGGGCAGACATATTCTAGGAAGATTGTGACATCTGTACTCTGTAGCGAGGGTTTTTTCCCGCTTCTGACGGTATGTTTGCTCACATGTCGTTGTAGTATCTATTTATTTTTTAAATTGTAAGGTTGCCGTACACGGCACATTTATTATGTATAAACACATTTTAAAAGCGTGGTTTGGATTATTTTAATTTCATTTCACTAGAACATGAATGTTTGGTATCTACAAAAAGGAAATCTTTAAAAACTTGTTTTTTTTTTCCTTATGGAAATTAGGGAGATAGTTAATTGTAATATATTGAGGTTCATGAAACTTAATTTGAAATTTATTTTTGTTGGATAATAACCAACATAGTTTTGTCATAATAATTATAAATTCTGATACGAAAATTCGGTTCATTATACGGAACTGCATGTAGGTTAAATCAAGTATTACGTGAAGCGATTCTTCTCTTTCACTCATGCGTTGACTTTAATTCGATATAAAACACGTTGTCTGTCGCAAACGTTCTGAAAGTGTGTGAACTTCAACAATCCTCACAAATTCATCACACATGCAAATGCAGCAACCAGTACTGGTGTCTATACAAGTATCTTCAAACAGGTAATCAAAGCTGCTACTATACACGGTACAATGTGCAGTTTAAACACTTTTCTGTTTTACGTAAACCAATGCACTTAATAGGCGAGTGATGTTGCCTGTCTAACCACGGATGTGTAGTGGCCAGTCGACTGCCCATCCATCATGGCAATCCAGGGTATATTTACAAGAGGGGCCGTTTTAATAATTGATTTAGTGTTTCGCGGGACTTTTGCTTCGGTGTTTTCTCAGAGCACTACCAATTGTTCTGCCTTCTCATTCCATCGTTGCTTCATGTGTACATCATATTACCCATCGTCCACGTTCATGGCCTGGAGTTCAAGTGCTGACCACATTCCTAACTATATTCTGAAAAGCTAGCCAACACGTTGTAGGGTAGTGAGAACGAGATTGTCTCCTTGAATTCAACAATGCGGCGTGCTCCGTACTTAAGGTGTTAACAATATGGCAGCTTTCAAAGCCACTAATATCTTCTTCATTCCATATTATTTGCTTGACTGTAAAACTCATGATGAGTTGAAAATTTGACGACATCTCTGGTACGTGTATCACATCACATATTAGACTGCTGGCCACGGCGGCCAAGTGTTTCAGACCACCAGCCTCCCACCAAAGCGATCCGGATTCGATCCAGGGCGAGGTCAGTCCACGGATTTTCGCGTGTGGTAGTCCTGTCGGTTTTTTTACTTTTTTTAGTAGATCTCCCGTTTCCTCATCCCGTTTGATTGCGGTGTTTCTCCATTGTAATGCTTCATTGCGTGTTATCCTTCTGGGCAATAAGATGCCTACAGCTGCCCATTATTTAGTTTACTTCCTGGGAGCGATGCTCCGACCCTTGAAAACTCTCATACGATATTGATTAAACCATCAGACTTTCTGTCTACATAACCATTCAGACATCGTGGCAGGTATTTATTTAATTTGTTTGTCTAAGCAATATCTTTTGTTTGGGATTCACCTTACGAGACCCATTGCCCAACGAAAACTTTGTCGGCAGTAAGAATTTTCTGTCTAATGTATTGATAATAAAATAACAGTTGCATCTCAACCACTCCATAGGCCAATTTCACGAACTATATGCTTATTTTTAACTTGGAATATCACATACGAAGCTACGGATCAAGTAATTTAGATGAATACTTATAATTGAGGTGAAATACAAGCAAACGTTTACTGCAATTTATTCGTCTCCGTGTAAACTCGCCGAACAGTGTTTACTAAGGTCTCTGAAAAAAATACACAGGAAGAAATTAACACCACTAAATTGAAACTTAAGTGAAAGCCTGTAACAAAGTTTAAAGGTTACAAAATTGATTTTCAGGCTTGCGTGATAACACGCGATATGCGTTACAGTGGCACAACACGAGCGCTGCGTTTATTTGTATGTTTGATAGCGTCTCTTAGAAAAACTGGAATAATTGTGGCTTTCCAAAGCCAACTATGATGATAAACAATACGAGCTGAAAAAGGAAAAATAAAATTGAATTTTCTGAAAAACTGTTTGAAAGTAAAACTTTTTAAAATGTACTTTGCAGTGAAGTTGAATACTGGGAACAAACTCCTTTTTTTTACAAAATTCAATATTATTCGAAGAGGACGGCATTACCATTGGTTAAATACACTTTAATTATGTGCATGGTTTGACGTTAAAACCGTCCACATTTTATGAGGTGAGAATGTGAAACGGGGAGATTAAAAATCTTTGCACAAACTGAAAATTTTAACGTATTTTATTATTATTTTCACGAATATATCTTAGATAAATAGGAAAAGTTAGTTGACCTTAAAACTTACGTGTGACTAAAAGTTATAGTAATTTTTAATATGGTATCACTCAGTTGAGTTAACAACCTTATAGTTTTTACACATTGTCGAAGTTGTTTATTTCTTGCACCAATTCGCTCTATAGGATCATCTCTTGCTCTTCAAGAGTTTTCCTTAAGAACTTTGGATTTTAGTAACCAAAAAAGGAAAATGTCTGGAGCCGTCGAATCTTGTGAATGGGCGGGCCATGGAATATCGCCACTTCTGCTGATGAGACGATCAGGAAATGCGAGTATAATCAAATCCATTTACTCTGCAGCAATACGGCTTGCACTATCCGGCTGGAGTTAATGCAGAGCAAATGTTGCTTGGTTACAGAAACTTCCACCTGTCTAGACACCCAAGGTCATGTTCGCTATTGTGGTAACCTCCTTCCACGTCAGTCAGTCCTCAAATATTCTCGTACCACAGCCTCATTCTGTATAATCCTCTCCGAGAGAGGTGACGCACTTGTAAACAACCGGACTCGTAATCCAAAGAACCTGTGTTTTTTCCTTGACAGATTTTTCTTTTACTCTTTAGCCTACTTTCCTTTAGGAAAGATAGGCTTATGAGATCGCGCGTCTGTCTGTATGTATGTATGGATGTTTGGATGTCTATATGGAAGATGTATGTATGTGTGTCTCCCCATATAACTTTTTATTCAGTATATGGTAAAGAATGAAATTAATACAGAATATTATGACTGATGAATACGACGCTATTTTTTTATCGGTATTCTCTATGTATTAATTTTCGTGTAGTAATGATAACTTTTGAGTTCACCAACGAAGAAAGATATGCAGATTTTCCGTGCCTATTTTATCCCGTCTCGCACAGTTTCCACGGCAAAGCATTAATATATATATATATATATATATATATATATATATATATATATATATATATATAAAATTTAATGCTGGAACTTATCATAATTTCACGACAAAAATTTTATATTTTAATGTGTTATTAAGTTTTTCATTTTTTAAAATTAGTTTTTCAAATTGATTATTCAGGGAGTCAACCGGGGGGGGGGATTTTATGACGCAGGTTGCGTCATAGAAATTTCAGGGGTGAGGGCTGTTGCCTACTTTTGAGGAAGAGAGGGTGTTAATTGTGGGAGGGGGGTGACTTTTGTTTATTGGGAGAAAGGAGAGGCACTAAGTAGTCACGTGCAGTAGCCCCTGAGCTGATGGTCGCTCCCTCCCCCCAACACATTTGTGTGAGAGGCAAAGTATGTGGCCCCCTTACACATTTTTACGGTATATGTAACACATTTGTAACTTTATTTTATTTATTTATTTATTTATTTATTTTTTTTTTTGTTATGATTGTTGCTTTATACTCAATATTTCTGTTCGGAAACATCGACATTGCACAATTTTGTACTTCAAATTTCCGGAGGAGGATCTCCGCACCCCGGTATTTTGGGGTATGTGCACGTTCGCAAAACACATGAGTCTTTGCCCGCCCTTCCCCCCATCCAAAAACAAAATTTCGCTCCGGCGCGCCTGCCCGCGTGACTTGCATCTGTCTACCAGTACCTATACAACGGGGAGCAGGCTCTGTCTCTTTCTTTCTCTCTCTCTCTCTCTCTCTCTGCAAAGAATGTTGCCGAGTAATTGCCAACTCCTTGTTTTACAATAAATGGCCAGCACTGTCTCAAGTCCGCACACATGTCTAGGAAGGTTTGTGCCAGTCACGTACAGTTCATGTAAGCATGAATGTCGATTGTTTTAAGTTTTCAGTTTCTTGTGGGGATGCATATTTTCCCAATAGTGTTTTAATATTTCAAGGAGAGTTAGTAGTGTGTTTATTTTTGTGAAATTATCCATGTGAAAACAACAAAATCTTTTTAAATACAGGTGTTTAGAACTATTGTGCTATGGAATAGTAAGACAGGACAAGTGGTCGGAACATTGCAGGAAAAGGCATGCCTTAAAAACTAAAAATAATTTGGTTATGAAATACAAAATAATTCAGTTTAAGAAATGCGATGGTGATAGCTGAAAGCATAGGTCGAAAAGATAGTGTTCACAGAAAGAAATACACCGGAAAGAAAGTATGAGAGGTGAGTTAATTAACAAGATAATCAATCAGTACTCAGCTTATTAAATGACGATACAATTTTCCTCAGATTATTTTCCGGGGCTGACTTGGTGTAGTGGGCACAGCGAAGGCAATCCGGGTTTGATCCCCATAATTTTCACATGTGGAAATCGTGCTGGATGATTGTGGCTGGTTGCTAGGTTTACATCTTTAACAGAGGTATATACACAATAGCTGCACATGATAATATGAAATCACTTGATTGGAATTCGTTGGTATTTTATACAGCCGGTTTCGTCATAAAATTATAGTCACCGCTGAAATCCGTACTTTAAAAATATAGGATTACGAAAATAATATCACTCATAGATTGCATTATAGGGCTTATGGCGCACATTGTTGCCATATCGCTTAAAGTTCAGAAGACGTTTTCTCATTTAAATTCTGAGTGCTATTATTTTTAACAACTAGAATCATAAATATTTTATATGGATACGCTGGTAAATATGTAATGAAACTTTTGTTTTTACATTTTCTAAATTAGTTTTTATTAAGATACTAGTCACATCCATCCATTTATACAAATCAGTAATGTGAACTTAATAATTAGTTAATCATAATTAATTTATTACATTTTTACAGAAAAAATTTTATTTGCTTTTTTCGGTCCAACTTTTGCAGGTATAGTAAAAATATAATGTACCATGCAACTGTTCTTTCTTAAGGCCATAAATTGATCGTTCGGAACAGGGAAAAAAATGAAAAGTGAGATAACATCGCTGGGGATCGAACTTCTCCTGGATTAGAAATCCTTATTGGTATTTAATTCGACTAAACTGGTATTTGTTGAGTTAAGAAAATACTTGACGAAATTTATTCTATTAAGGTGTAAGAAGTATGAAAAAAATAGTTTTTCGTGTTATTTGCTGTCCCGTAGTACTGGCGTGCGAGGACGTGAAACATAAAAGCTGTACAATAGAGTGAGTTTCGATGCATTTATCTGTCGGTTGGATGTTTGGCGCGCTAGTGCCGGAAATGTGGAGGTGGTTATTCAAAGAAGTATGATATGATTTATTACACATCTCCTTACATGCCGTATAGCAATGGCTGGCATTGAAAACTCACAATTTTTAAGTAAATTAAATGCTTGCGGTGTAACGGGAATCAGATAATGGTAAGTTTTAGTAGTGCAAATTTTTTTAAAGTGTTGTTCAAATATATTTTTTAAATTTCTATGGCATACTTAATATTAATACACAGTAGATACCCATGTTCTGTGGCAAAGCAGATGACGAGAAGGTTGGATAACCAAAAATTGTGGTTAGGCTAGTCGTGCTTACCATAATGGCCATAAACTGGCAGTCGGCGTTCCCAGGGCTCCCAATAATTGGTGGTACCAGATTGTTATAATGCACTTAAAAGTATTAGAAATGTCCTTTATGAGTACCATTGCGAAATTATGTGAAGTATTTAATATTATGTGACTTGTTACATTTTGCAATTGCCAACCTTTGTATTTCTAATTACTTGTTACCAAGAAACTTCAATTATTTTCTATTTCACGCACTGAGAAAGTTCGTTTTTTTATTATTATTGCTGTAGGTGCATGATAGTTATTTTCTATTTCACAATTTAAGAAATTTATTTTTATTATTATTGCTATAGGTGCATCGTCTGACATGGTAATGCAACTGAATGGAACTTGACTTTTTGAATAACGTGTCGTGTGTTTGTCAGTGTCGAATTAGTGTTTCGAATTCTAATACAACATACGTTACGTTTTAATAATTGAAATGTTTTCATAACGGCAATAATGTATCTTGAAGAAATGAAGACTCAATGTATAGAAACCTACATTATGTAGACGTGAACCCGCATATATTTGCGTCTAAGAATACTATTGACTTCTGCAACTATTCAAAACCCATGTATTTAATGAGTAGATATTGTGTGTAACATTATCGGCTTGAATATTGTTCATACCTATGTAAGTAAAACTACATGGCAATATTTACTTGCAGCAGAAACACACAAAATCTCTTAAAGAGAAATTAATCAGGGCTTTTTCTTAATGTTCACTTATAGGATCGTTCAAAACAGATTTTTCAACAATACAATATAGGCTTGTCAGTACGTGGACTTTGGGGCACATTCATGGATCCACAACTGCATATGTTGTCTTCAGTTGCAGTTACATCTTGAGCAGCCTGAACGTGACCAACGGCATCAATAAGAATGCAAAAATAAATTTCATACAACTGTAAATAAACAGTGATTTATAAATGCCAAGAGTTATTAGTAGGGCCACGATTTTGTCGCGAAAAGATTTTAGCCCCAATTTGTTTCAGTGTATCTCGTGCACATCGGCAGCTTTGATTCATGGTTATTGGCAGCGCGTCTATGTTCAGACACGTTTCTCATTTGACTGCACCAATCAGAATAAGATTATTGTGACTCCTTACGTCTGTAATTTGTCAAGGCAAGTGAGAGTAATATTATCCAATTACGGGCGATGTAGCAGACCTGTAGACGTGCACATGACGCATCGAAACCAAATGTTGCAAAAATCTTTTCACCATAAAATCGTGGCTCTAGTTATAAGATGTGCTATTTATTGTGCAACCCATTGATATATAGTTTTTCAATTTTTTTGTGTAATATCAGCTGTTACTTTTCGTGATTTAATGCAAAAATGCTACTAACCAAGTCGTATATTCCGCTGCAATGTATGAACAGATGTAAATTGGTCGTTGCACCCATGTCGTATAAGACCGTGACTGCATCTCTCAATAGCGGCATGGACACCATTTTTGACATCACACATGGCCACTGGTTCCGAGCAAACTCATACTACCATCGCTTGAGGGGCGTGGAAAGGTAAAATCTCGAGCAAACAACTGGAATACTTGATCATCAATAAAGTCTGTACTGGACGTACTTTTAATTCGATGGGACTTGATGGTCGAATATATGTATTATTAAATGATGTCAATTTTTAAAGCACTAAGCGTTACAATACTTTGGTTACGAGTAAAAAATTAACAATTAATTTCAAAAAATCATGGCTTGAAACAGCGTCTATAAAAACTAAAAACTAATATTATTAAAATTTTTTAATATGATAATTACCAGGTCTCTATAATAACAAAATATAAAAATGTAATGGTCTAATCATCAGATGTTATCTTATTCAAATGAAAATTTCTGTTAGTAGGTAAAAAAACATTCAATTCTTTTTTTGTGCGCGACAAAATATAAGACGCTTATGGAAACCTCAATATAAAAGACATTACTCTAAAACTCGTCGGAAACCTTGTGCGGGTACAGTTTAGCGCTGCCTGGAATCTCTAAATATTCAACTCGATCCCATCGCTGTATCCATTCAGATCTACCCTGCTCGGCAGAAGCATAGATAGCCGCCAGGTGATGGAAAAAAATGAAATTGGGAATTAAAAGTAAACAAACACAGTATTGCATGTATTTGCAAAAGAAAATGTATAGTAATGCACTTGAATGCATGTCAAACTCAGCAAACGAATTCGTAATGTAGTATTTTTGTTTATCGAGAAGTTTGGAGATGTTTATCAAGAAAAAATGTTACCGGATGAACGTAATTCAGGTAAGGAATACGTAATTATTATTTGGTATACCTTCTGAACACATAAAATTTTAGCGTATAAATTTATTTGCTTATAGTAACCTCTTTACTAATGCAAAAAGTGGCAGTCATGTATCATAATACTTTCACTTTGCAATTTCTTATTCCTATTAAAATTTTTGCATGTTAACCCTTAACATTTTGTTACTGGTAGATGTAATGCAATAAACGTATATTGTACCAGTATAAATGGATATCCTGCACTGTCCTAACATGTGTAATTATACAACAGGTCTGCTAGATCGGCAATTGAAGTATGCAGCTTGTTCAGACTTTGCCACATTTTTTAAGTAGGCAGCCAACATACAATTCTTCCAGTTTCAGTTCGCTAAAAAAACTGTTAAACATCCAACATCTGAGTGAATCGGATCGTGTGACCAATACTATATAGTAGGTTATACCTACTTCATTTCCGTAAACGCCTGTAATCGGTAAATGAAACTGTAAAATCATCTGATGTTTTCTCATTCGAAGAAATTTTTTAAATAACAATTTATTTTATTTTTATTTGTATGATACAAGACATAATTAGGCTACAAATCTCATGTGTGTGTATTTTTGTGTTTTCATAGATAAGAAGTCAAATACCTCTACAGTGTACCAGAAGATTATAAAATATAATAATAATTTTTTTTATTATGAATTTAACTTGAACCTGCTATGACATCGGTAATATAGTAATATCTTGTGGTATTTTCACAAGTGCTGTTACAAACTATTGGGCTTATCTCATAAGTGAGCCAAGAAATTTTCGTTATAAAAAGGTCAGGTTTATATATTTCAAGTTGTTTGTGTGTGTGTCCCAGTGCTACTGTACCAGCAGTTTTCCTTGCATTCGTAGTGTAAACAAAGTGTTTTGCTAAACTGCTATGTTCAGTGGCTACTTTAGGAAATGCAGTGGCCTATCCTGTAGGCAGGTCTATGGGTCTACTATGAATGAGTATTTCAGAGTTCCTTTAACTAGCGACACCCTCAAGTCAGGTTTTCCCTGCAGCTTTGTGTCGTGGAATCTAAAGAAATTTCCTTCAAAGTAGCATTAAGTGTTTCAAGATATGCTACTTATTGAAACGTTTTTTTACTCAGCTCTGGCCACCTGTCCTTCCCTTTTTCCCAGTTGAGAAAGTGGAGCAAGTGGAACTGTTCTGACAACACCCCAACCCTCTTGGCCTCTTTCGCATGACACTAACCCTGCCATCGTAAACGGTTGTTAGTAAACAGTTACTAGGTGAAGTTAGCTGCATTCGTAATATAAAGCAAACTTAATTTAATTTGTGTTTCATTCCATGACAAAAAAAAATATATGTTCTGCAGTCAGTGTTTTGTAAAGTGTACATTACCATTATAGTATGTGTCATCTTAAAACGAAAAGGAATCGGGAAAGGATGCTTATTTATTTTCTATAAGATTAGTTACATGTTTTAGGGTGAGTCTTAGTAATTTTTCAGCAATTTCCAGATAATATTTAGTTTATAGATAATGACACATTTTGTCTTACTATCTCTGGGTAGGCCAGATGAGAAGGCTACTTTATCCATGGTTCGAAGCACATCCGTGGCTTTGCCAGCGTTCACAGCAACAGATATTTACTTTCATTGAAGGACCTCTTTGTACACTGGGTAAGTTGTTCGGCCATAAAATGATTTGAATACTATGCATTAAGTTGAGCTTACTCAGCAGCAGGCGACATAGCTAAGTCTAAGCTTTCCACGGGCCTTACTTACAGTCACATTCAAAACTGATCTTTAGGAGTAATTGAAGACTGTTAAATGTGAAAATTTAATTGTATGGTACAAGTAGTACACTGGCAAGAAAACTTATTCACCTCAAGTAAAATTTGTGATGAATAAAACCACAAAGTATAATCTGTGTGTGTGCTTGTATTCACAACATATACACACAGGGTGAAATGGAAATAGAGGAAACCTTTTTGGACACAGGAGCCGGATCTGAATCATGAACAATGAGTGCAGCCCCTAATTGTCAATATTAAGAGCATGCTGTTACGTTTTTAGAAAATTATTCAATTTTATTTGTTTGGTAATTTGTAGAGTATTTACGTCAAACGTACAGTATTTTATAACTGGTTTAAATGAGGGATCCTGACAATATAAGTGAGACTCGCAGTCTAAATATCAGGTACGGCTTTAATTTACAATATATATAAACTGTTTCATTACATTTACGATATTCTTTACGGAGGGAGGCAAGAATAGTTAGAGACATTTATGATTATTTATGAGCCACTCAATTTAGTTACGACGATGACAGTCCCACCTTGTTAATGATGCCGAGGCTGATGTAAGGAAACGTCAACGGTGATCGGCACGTCGTAGATCTGGACGTCGTGGTACATCTTGGTAGTGAAGTGGTCCTGGCGACGATATGGAGCAGACAGACCTCGTAGGTAGAGTGACACGCCCCTTTATCGCGCCCTGTGTGGCAACTCGTACCGCTGTTGGAGTGGGGAGTTCTGCCTTGCAGTTTGCAGCAACTTATGTTTAATATTATGGAATTCCTGGCCGGGTGGCCTGGTTATTGATCGCTCCATATTCAAATAGTGAAAAAAGAGAAAGGTAAACCGAGAATGATTATTTCATTTCACTTGTTTTATAAAATACTAGCAGTCCCCCGCGGCTTTGCTCGCGAGTATTATTCGTTGTTTACTTTAATTGAAAAACCTCTTTGTACACAAGGTTGGTACTTCAGTCATCAAGTGTTAGAATGTCCAAGCGGCTAGTTGAACTAATTCTGCAGCAGGATAAGTAGCTATAGCTGCCCACGCGAAAAGCAGTCTTAAGTTTGTCTCTGCCACTAACAGCGACTTCGCCTGGGCCTTATTTAAAGCCCTGCCTATTTGACGTTGTGGGGTAACTACAGACACCTAAGGTAAGAGGTTAATCGAATGAGAAATATCTGTTTATCCTGTGCACAACCAATGGTGACGGTGCCCTCAATTATATATTTTCAAAATATTCACTTGAACTTTATTGACATTATAAAGTTTCAGAGGGTAAAGGTTTCGCGGAAACGTATTTGGAGCCCCAAACCTGAGATTAGTGAGATGATATATCGTCGGTTTACTGCCAAAAGTGATAATGTTAAAATGAGATAAAATTATAAAAATGCTAGGAATATGTATATGTTGTTCACGAACAATTGCCCAAGTTTAAAGTCTATTCGTCGTTTGGTACTGTTGTGTCACAGTATAGTAACATACCACATTTTTGTTAATATCTACAATTTAATACTGTTTTTAAACGAAATAGCATTTATGACTTAGTCCCTTTTGTCAGTATACCGACGATATGTCAGCTGATATTGTAGAGGAACCTAAGTGGAAAGTGAACTGCAGTTTTACCCCTTTAAAAGACTACATGTAAATTGCACTAATTCGATCTGTTAAGCCTTAGGGATCAGGTACAGGAGGGTAGAACCTGCCGCAAGTGATAGAGATGTCTAAAACATGCCTTGTAGTTTTTGTGTGTCAGAATTGAAAGTTTGCACGCAGCTTTTAACGGAATTCGAGCCCAGAACCTCCCGGAATTTAGACCTGAGTGACAAACAACTGCGTCACGTAACGTCGAAATAATTCATGAAAATAAAATTTATTGAAAAAAAAAAATATCTGTGTCCTGGGCTCATAGAGGTTGTACAACACCATGTCTCGATAGGTTACTGTAGTGAAACTCCTGTATAAGTTGTTTCTCGCTGCTCGTTCGTGCTTTTCGGATCGTCTGCCTTGATTACTGACCAACTAAGTTTTATTCTTAATAATCACGTTTCTTATAAAGAAAAAAAATTACATACATATATATTTTTTTAATATTTACGTAAGCATCACTCTGACGCGAACAACATCTCAATATGGCTACTGGTTAGACAGATATCGTGGGTTGATGGAAAACAAATTTTGTGCTTTTTCACCCTTTTGGGTGTCAAATTAAGAAATATTTTAAATTACATCTTAGACATTTGTATAAGTATCCAACTGAAGTGTAAATCACATCGCTAGCCCGTTCAGTCGAATCAATATCGATCATTCACTAAATAAACACATATCACCCCAGCACAGTATTAAGAAATCGAATTTCGAAAAATCTGAAAAGAGTTTTGCGATAATTTCTGTGATCATCACCCTGAAGCAAAAATTAATTGTGTATCTCGACGGGTTCGATAGATAATGAGTATTTATCTAAAACATGTTCAAGGTCTTTTCACCACTTAAGAGAGTAAATTTCGAAAAACCCTTGAACCACGTTTTAGAATACTTTATTGGTATCTCGTGGACGTAAAAAACACAACATTAGCCCGCTGGGTTCAATATATATCGACGATTAATTGAAAACGCTTTTCACCACTTTTCACCCCTTTTCACGTCCTTAGGTGGCGAATTTCGAAAATTCCTGAAATTACTTTTTAGGTATTTGAGTAAGCATCCATCCTAAACAAAAATCACGTCTCTATATAAAAAACCTATGGAATCGATATGTATCGAATGTGAGTCGAAAACTCATATCACCCCATTTTTTACCAATTTAGGGCCGAATTCGGAAAATATATTTTAAATGGTACTTGGGATATTTACAAAAGCACCAATTTAAAGCAAAGAGTACTTCGATATCTCGATTGATTCGATAGATATGGAAGGATAATCGAAAACACATTTCACGTATTTTCACCCCTTTAAATAAAGAATTTCGAAAGGATTTTGAGTCCTGTCATAGATATTTGTAAAAGTAACCAATTAAAGTTAAAATCACGACGATAGCCAATTGTGTTTCAAAGATATAGACGATTCATAAAAAACACATTTTGCCCCTTTTTACTGCCTGGGGGTCGAATTTCAAAAAAACCTAAAACTTCTTTTTGGGTATCTACGTGAGCAATATTTTGAAGTGAATATCAAATCTCTATCCCGAAGGGTTCGATAGATATCGATAGTTGATTGGAATCACATTTAAGGTCTTTTAAACCCCTTAAAAGTTGAACCTCGAAAAATCTTTAAATTGGCAAATATGCATTTTTACGAGTGTCA
>PNEQ01109969.1:29371-45267 GCA_003012365.1 Medauroidea extradentata
CCGTCGGGTTCGAGCTCTATCGACGTTTCTTCGGAAACACATTTCACCCCTTTTCACCCCCTTAGAGGTCGAATTTCGAAAAATCCCTTCTTAGTGCTCGCCTACGACCTGAAGGGAACCCCCACAAAAAATTTCACGATTCTAGGTCCAGTGGTTTGGGCTGCAGTTTGATATGTCAGTCAGTCAGTCAGTCAATCAGGCAGCTTTAATTTTTATGTATATAGATATACTAATCGCACAATTATTTCTGAATATTTCCGTAAAGTAAAATATCCAAATGAAACAAGTGAACAACGTTTGATGCGGTAATTCGTGGCTTATTGAAAATACTGCAGTAATGAAAGTGATGTAAGTAATTTATATCATTTCATTAATAATTTACGTTTACAAACAGGTACCGAATATTTTCAAAACTGCATCATGTAATATTCAAGTATCTCCTGGTATTCAAATACTGATTTGTGGTGGGACAAGGTTCCAGCAGGTAATATAACTGTGTGTTTGTAAAAATGTTCACTGACACCACTTTTTGCCTTGAAACTCCAAATTTTTCCGTAAAGGGAGAGGCTCCGCTGGATCCCCTCTCCTATTTCCCGCTCTGTTTGGTGGATCGGGTGTTCCTCAACAACTAGACTACAACTAGTCGTCCCCCGCAAAATTATGAGGTTTCGAAGAACATTATCGTACTACGTACTGCAGAATTCGAAGTATAATTATACACTATAAAATTACTTCATGCTGTCACTAACCACTACATAAAACTATTACAAAATTATCACTAATAATTTAAAAGCAATATTTGCAGCGAGACTCACATCATATTAAGGTACTTTTTTCACAATATTTCAATGCAAAATACACAAAACTAAAAGTAGAAAAGGAGTATTACACATTTATAATACTTTAATATGTCACTGAATTATTAAAAAATAGGCCTAGTTATGTAAATACAAATAATAATGGAACGGTATATCTCACACGAAATGAGGGTATTACTGTGTAATAGATAAAGACAATGCTGTCTTAAAAGAAGAAAAAATGTATTACTGACTGTGAGAAGCTACAAACTTTTTGTTGTCAATTAGAAAATTAAGTTTTGGAGACACGAAACAAGTAACTGAGCGGTCATTATCTTCATATCAGCATTTCCTTTCAGCGTCTAGATACGCCAGCCGGCAGTTAATGCCGCCCGCGATACTGATAACACAACATAACTGTTCACTCACTCACTGCCCAGAAGTTTTTACAGCATTAGGTTACCTGCGATCTATCATAAAATTTAACAACATTTGCGTGAAACAGCTGAGGACAGCAACCATCGTTACATAAACTTATAATGTTTGTATGTAGAAAACTAAATAGTAAATATTACGCACGATGACCAGGTCACAAAGAGTACCGAGTTTCATAACATTTGGCCCGTTAAAGAGTCATTTGCACCTTAGTTTTTTTATTTTCGTTGGAGGTAGGGAAACAGGATGGCTACAAGTCGACTCGAATACGTGCTTTAAACATCGCTTCGCCTCTAAGCGCAGAGGACTAAACTAGCATGCAGTGTTTTCGTAGAAAGTGTTTTTCAATGGGACTTTAAGCGGTGACCATATTATTTAATTTGTGGAATGTATGTGTTTAACTCCAACGCAGGTCTCTATCGTTTTATTGTACGATAAGGGCGCGGTCTACCGCAATTTTCCATCGCCATTTTTTAATTCTTATTTGTAGCAGATATTTTTTTTTTATTTTAGACACAAAATGTGACTAAATTTGGTTCTTACGAAATTTTTTTATCTCTCATAGTTTTCGCGTAATGGCTTGTTAAAGTCATATTTTGCATGTTTCCATTTTAACGACTACACTAAAACCAACTGATATACCAAACTCAAAAAAATCACAGTGGATAAAGACATTACAGGCTACAATTACATGCTCATAAAATTAAAGAATAACAATTATTTGTATTTTTTAACAATGCTGAAACAAAAATAAACATTTTAAAAAAATTCAATATTTTTTTTTAAAAATACAAATAATTTTTATTCTTTGATTTTATGAGCATGTAATTGTAGCCTGCAATGTCTTTATCCAGTGTGATTTTTTTGAGTTTGGTATATCAGTTGGTTTTAGTGTAGTCGTTAAAACGGAAACATGCAAAATATGACTTTAACAAGCCATTATGCGAAAACTATGAGAGATAAAAAAATTTCATAAGACCCAAATTTAGTCACATTTTGTGTCTAATATACGAAAAAAAAATATCTCATACAAATACAAAATAAAATAACGATGACGAAAATTGCGGTAGACCGCGCCCTTAAGGGTGGTATTTTATCAGCTACAGAAACGTAAAAAATAAATATTTTTACAATTTTTGTGGAGCTAGTAATGCTTTTTTTTTTTTTTTTTTTATAGGCGGGCGGTCTCTTTGAAACGGTAGAGACAGTTTGAAGTCTGTCTTCTTTTCGCATACAAAAGGCAGTAGAAACACTTTTAATAGTCGCACATAGGGACCCTTGTTTTTCGCGGAAAGAATTTTGCCCCACTTTGTTTCGGTGTCTTACGTGGACATCTGCAGTTCTGCTTCGTGGTCAGTGATAGTATATTTTAACTGTCACGAGCCTTGGGATTCTACCGGCTAATCACAGACGCGTGATGTTAAAGAAGCGTTATTGTAATTGGCTCAGTCAAATTAGATACGGTTCTTCACATAGATAAGCTACCAGTTCCCAAGAAGCATAATTGCAGATGTGCACGAAAGCACAGAAACAAACTGGGGCAAAATTCATGTCGCGAAAAACAGTGGTCCCTAGCTATACATAAAAGAATAGCCTATCGTACCACACTACAGAGGAGGCATGTTTCAGGTCCAACCATTTGCCTACCTACGTGTTAGAATCTCTGAAATGACAAATACATAAGAGCGACCTTTAAATACGCATTAAATGCGAGAACGCATAAACGAGCCAAGCTCTAAACTAGCGTGCAAGCTTCCCACAGAACCGTTTTTACTACCATATACATTTACTGGTGGAAAGTCTTTTGCACGGTCGTAGAAGAACAGGTCTGGACACTCGCCTGGAAACTTGACCCTCTTGTTGTTTGGCTGTAGTTCACCAAGTTACTGAGAATATTGTGTTTTATTGGCGCTGATGTTAAGGCGGTCGGTCTAACTCCGCCCACTTTCTTTCCGCTAAGATAAACAATTTATCAAAACGTATTTTTTTATCAATTTATGAAATACTTTCTTCGCTCACAAATTTAAGAAAAGGCTCCAGCAATATTTATTTACTTTATAAATTTAACAATGGAAAAAAAGTGGTCGGAGTTTGAGTCGGACCGCCCGAATTACATCGCCAAAAAGTACGACATCCTCGGTAACTTGACGAACTACAGCCGAACAATAAGGGGGTCAAGCAAAATACATTGGTAGATAGGCGAGTGTCCAGACCTGTTCTTCTACGACCGTGGTCTGCAGCAGAGCTCAGTGTAGGTTGAAATCTGAGTCTCGCATACATCCGATTGGTAAATGTTGAAGTACGACATTCTGGAAAGGTCGATTTTAGCCATGTGTGAGACCTTGGAAACAGTGTTTATAATGAGTATAGTGTCTTCACAACGGCGTTCCAACCTTGTCTAATATTTGTTTTCTTTTCGTACGTTGTCACAAAGACACACGTGGAATTGTTTCGTATAAAAAACCAGTTTACGAACGCACTACAAATCATTTGAAGCGTGAGGTAGGCGGCCGCCTTAATGGCACAAATTTACAAATACACTAAGGCTTATTGTTGCGAAAGTGTCCTAGCTATGCTTATTTTAAAATTAATTACGTACAATGAAATAGTTACTGCTTATAAAATGGTTTCCATAAAATTTACATAATATTGCCATATTATTATTAATTTTTTTTTATCACTTTGCAGCCATGTTTGTGAATCCATTTGGACAAAATTAACACCTAATGTCATTATCATGTCGCTCGCTAATGGATATGAAAACTTACTGACTGCGAAGTAAGGAATTAAGCTGGTTGTATTTATTTCTTCTATATTACTCTGTTCAAGTAAAAAAAATGTATCATATTGTCTTTTTGTAGTTATTGTGACTTACGGGTACTTAAGTAATCTTGATGTACGACTATCATATCACAACACCTGTACTAGATTTGTCTATCCTGAGTTAAAACGTTTAATACTTAATGTTTAGTTAAAATAGAAAAACTACCCTCGTAATGGAGGCAATCATGTAATCGCAAAAAATACCACTATACGATTAAAATAGCAAGAAAACTGTGCAGTAATATAAAACGTGAAAATCACACTGCGATAAATATCGCAAAAATCGCGCTGCAATAAAAGTCGCAAAACTCGCGCTGCGATAAAAATCGCAAAAATTGCTGTGATAAAAATTCGCAAAACATCTCGCTGCGATAAGAATCGCAAAACATCGCAAAAAAATATCGCGCGCGATTTTTTGAAAATGTATCGCTTTGTGTGCGATATATCACAATATCGCACAACCCTAATTACAGGTCGCCTAAAGTAATAAAGAAAATTTGAAAAAGGTACAAAGCGAATATATGTATTTTTTTGCTTTACAATATTTCTTTATTGTTAATATACACGAAAACAAATGCACACAATTGTATTGGTTCAGTTATTCAATACCAATAAAATAACGCAAACGATAAATGTACAAAAAAATAATTACATTTTCGTAAAGTGAAGAAGGTAACATAGCTAATCGCCTATTCTGAACGTCATTTTCGAACAGAAAGCTACCGATTTCGGTGTCCATATCTGATTATCATGATCAGTAGAATGAAATGTTAAACGACTGTGAAAGCCTCTGCTTTATGTGCAGCTTGAAGCTACTTTAGTTAAAAGCCGGTCTAGTTCACAGACTGATGTGTAGGCGTCGCAGTGAAAGCATTTTTACTGCTTGCTAAGTGCCACACTGTTATCAGTCAATCTATTGGTCACGGAATGGTATATTTCGGCAGTAAGATGACAAGAAAGGGAGTCCGGTAGTAGCTGGCTGGAGTTCTAGGACAACACTGATGTTGTTTATCTAATAATATCCTAGTCGACAATAAGCTTGTGTATTAGATGTTCGCCAGAATACACCAGTACTGAATACAAACAAGTTCGCTGCAGGTGAAGACAAAGTACTGTAGCAGACCACTATGAAGGTAAACCCAGCAACAAACACAACATTTACTAAATACTCTTGAATTCAACATTTGTTAAAGCATAACTGGTCGTTATTCCCAATAAAGTAACATTCGTTGCCTGACTCGTACTGTTACCAGTTAATAATCAACTGAAGCTGCCCATATATTCTACATTAAATGTAACTAAACTATATGGTATTAAATTAAATCCGCTTCTGTACATTCTACAAACTGCAGACAATTTTATATAGGCATATATATTTAATAACTTGTTTTGGTTTCTACCAAATGCACAATCATACAACACGGCAGCAGTTTCATGTACTCCTTTTTTCAAATCTCACCGCTCGTCAGGAACCTGTTTTGTGTTATAGTAGAAAATTTGAAAATCTACCGAGAGATTACGTTGAGCTCGATGTCTAGTAAAGTCACAGAAATTGCAGTTTGACAGGAAGATAAATCTACTAGCGGTTATGCACGGTTAGTTAACATTTATTGCTCTTGTAGATGGAGTTACTGGTAAGAGCACTGTTCATCACAATGTCAGTCAAAGAATCACGATTACAGAGAAGCCGCTTGGCTTCAACCAATCATGCAAATTGTAGACGATATTAAACAGAATACGCACTGTCCTTGCCAGAAATGCTGACACCCTCCATACATAGGGAAGATACTACTCCCAAAATGTGACTGCATTCAGGCAGCAACAGTTAAGGCTATCGTTTATGAAGGATGTTTGGTAACTATAGTTTCAAACGAAAGGGTTGTATCGAGATTGATGAAACAAGCAAGTAATGCTAATAAATATAGTTCCGGAAACCAATGGTTTTCCCAGTATGCTACGACAGGAACGCTATAATACCAGTGTTCCCAAGGATAAAAAACGCCAAAATGCTGCGTATATGGGCAAAAACATTACAGCAAGTGTTCGGAATGGGGGCCATTCATGTGAAGGCAGGCCTCAACACGTCTCCGCTTCGATGCCCGTACACGTTTAAAAATTCCAGGTGTGTTCCGAATGCGGTGGCAACCATTCACAAAGCATTCCCGTAGCTCGTACACACTATCAACAGGGCTGGCATACACCGAAGCTTTAAAATATCCCATCACAAAAATAAATGCAGTGAGTTCAAGTCGTTGGACCTGGGAGGCTATGGTATTGGCAAGCCACGACCGATACACCTGTTGAACAAACGAGCGACGTGTTCCCGAACAGCCATATCGTAATGTGACGGAGCACCATCATGCATGTACCACATACGCATCCTGTCATCAAGAGGCACATCATCCATACTGTTTAGTAGCTCGTTCTGCAGGACAGGATGGTACGCACGACCAGTAAGTTAGCCAGGTAGGACATTGGCCCTAACAATCGAACACCAACGACGCCTGCTCAATTATTAAAGGAGTATCTCCGCTGATGTCCCGTAACTGCAGAGGGAATTTACTACCTACGGATCATTTCCCACGAAGTGGTTTGATTAAACCTTTGGCCATCATATATTTAGCGGAAAAGTTTTAACTGTTACAGATGCATATATCATTTATTCACGTGAACCGATAGTCATACAAAATTCAAATTTTACGAATACAAGTTGGTCACACTACTAAGTGGCCAGTCCACGACGATCAACAACCTAGGCCATGCTTTACTCAACGATGCTTAAACGTCACGGCTAGCTGCTTCATCAGTTCTACCATGTTTGCTAACTATGGCTTTGAATGATATTTTAAACCCCTGTATAGTATTGAGAGTTAGAATTTTGAAAAATCTTAAAAACTTTTTGTAGCTACTTACCTTATCATCATCAATAAAAGATAAGCTGAATATCTCGATCGGTTCGATATATATATAAATATATATATATATATATATATATATATATATATATATATATATATATATATATATATAAGATTAATCTAAAACATACTCAAGTTCTTTTCACCTCGTAAGATACGAAATTTTGAAAAACCATTTAATCACATCTTAGACTGTATTACTGGTGTCCCTTGGACGTAAAAAACACGACAATAGTCCGCTGGGTTCAAGATATGTCGACGATAAACTGAAAACACATTTTATCCCTTTTCCCCCATTTTCACGTCGTTAATTGGGAATTTCGAATATTCGTGAAACAACTTTTCAGGTATTTGAGTAAGCATCGATCTCAAACAAAAATCACGTCGATGTGTACATATCAATGGGGTCGATATAAATTTGTTGTGAATCGAAATCACATATCACACATTTTTTTACCTCTTTAGGGCCAAATTAGGAACATATATTAAAATTATATTTAGTGTATTTACATAATCATCAATCTAAAACAAAGAGCACATAGATTTCTCGAGTGTTTCGATAGAAATGGAGGGATAATAAAAAAAATATTTCATAAGGTTTTACCCCCTCAATTAAAGAATTTCAAAACGGCATGGAGTCCTTTCGTAGTCATTTGTGTACGTCACCAACCGAAGTAAAAATCACGATAGCCAATTGTGTTCCAGTGATATAGACGATTCATAAAAAAATATTTTTCCTCTCTTTACGGCTTGGGGGTAGAATTTCAAAAAATCCTGAAACTACTTTTTGGATATTTACGTAAGCAACATTTTGAAGTGAAAACCAACTCTCTATCCCGGAAGATACGATAGATATCGATAGTTAATCGGAAACACATTTAAGGTCTTTTCACCCCCTTGAATGTTGAATTTCGAAGAATCCTGAAATTGGCTAATGTGAATTAATGTGTTTGTCCCAGTAAAGTAAAAATCACGATGACAGGCCTTTGGATTTGAGCTCTATCGACGTTTCTTCAGAAATACGTTTCACTCCTTTTCACCCCCTTAGAGGTCAAATTCGAGAATTTACTTCTTAGTGCTTGGTTACGACCTGAGGGGAACCACATAAGAAATATCACAATTCTAAGTCCAGTGTTTGATTTGTCACTCATTCAGTCAGTCAGACAGTCAGGGTTCTCTTTTATACACACACACATATATATATCCTAAATTAGGCCTACAAGTGGCTTGCGCCTTTCAGCGAGTGGTGAATCAAATCGCGATACATACATCAATTCTAAACAATTCAGTCCTAATGTGTTGCACATGTCATTAGTAGAAGGACTACAGTAAATTTGACTGGCTTTACAAGTGTTCAGTTAGGTAGGTTTGGTTTGCGTAGAAAGCAAACATGTTATGTAAATATATTTTAAATAGTCTCACAGAAGACTATAAACTAAGAGTTCAACTCTCCAATCTTATGAAATAAGAGAATCCCAAAATAATAAATCTTAAAAAAGCTTAATACAGAATGAACATTTTATAAATCTTTATTATTCCAAATATTACCTGAAAAAATTTGAATTTTTGGTACATACTTTGTAAATAATACGAAAAAATAACTGCAAATATTGCATACTTGAAAACGCACACACATATATGTTATATATATATTATATATATATACATATATATATATAGAGAGAGAGAGAGAAAGGGAGAGAGAGATAGAGAGAGACAGGTGGACACTCATACGCTCGTTATCTTTCCTTCAGAAGAAAATTAAAAAAACGTTATTTTGCTAGCAGTGTTCTAATGCTGAAAATTACGCCTCGATATTTATCGTTAGTCGTTCATCATTTTGTCTGTTATGGCTGGTGTTGTTTTGTTAGGTCAAAGTTGACTGGAAAACCAAAATTATTTCAGCTCCGAAAATTTAATATCAAATAACCGATAATGCCAGTGCATTCTTTGCCATGCGCACAAATTGAGTTAAATTTCAGTGCATGTCACTAAAACCGTTCACTCGTGATTCTTAAACAAATAGTTCGTCTAAAATTATTGTGTTTAAAATCCTCAGTTGTTACGAATACGCAAAAAAAAAAAAAAAAAAAAGACCGTCGAGCTGTTATTACAACATGACTAAATAACATACGGGACCCTGTAGTCACACAATTGTAGATTGTTTGAATTTAAACAATTTTTTAAGAAAGTCATGTATATTGGCAATGTACACTCATATGTTTTGTCTTTATGTAATTTAGCTATAGGCCTAAGTCATTATTTTATAAAAAAAATTGTGCTTCGTCATACGTTATGCGTATTGTTTCTGTGACGCTGAAAGGGAACCACATACTATAAGTCATACCATTGTGCGCAGACACTAGGAACATCAATCTACACACCTGCTGCAACAAATTAATTTTTACTGCCGCTTCCTTTATGTCCGTCAACGTGGACATTTCGCTGAGAAACCTATGCTAGGTTGATCTTAGGTCTTTGTTATTGATTAGTGTAGAAACGTTCGAAATATGTATTGGCTTTTAAGTGTGCTTTTTGAAGGCACAAGAGGCTTGTGAGATCATCTTCCTGTCTGATGTGAGTGTCTCGAAATATTTTCTAATCACCGGTACGAAAATTCATTAAATTCGGTACACATATAGTGTACAGTAAGGTCACATAACTTTAATGTTTTTGATATATATTTTAATAATGGCGGCCAATATTACATAATTTAGTTTAAAATTAGATACCTGAGTAACAATTTGACAAAATTTCATGTTATTGCTCCAAGTTAAATACATTTAAAGGTTATCTCCAGACTACTTTCGCAACAAGTTAAACAAAAATACAAAGGAAGTAAATTGTCCTTGCGTCCTTAATCTATAATCCATCAAAGAGGCAAAAATAAGCATGTTGGTAGCAAAAGAAATAGGATAGAGTGTGTCAGTTTTAATGTCATTAAACTGAATCCACTAAACCCGGTCTTTTATGATCTGCGATTCATCTTATAAAACTGTTCCACTCTTGGGCATTTAAATTTACGCAACCCGTCACTAACTAATGATTAAACTCTTAAAGTCATAGTTATGTGAATGATCAAACTGAAATTGCAATTTCTTGCGAGGTACTTGTCGTCACGTCTAGTGTCCGATAGAGACGTGGCCTCGACTGCATCAGTGGCAGTCGCAAATAATGAATAATTCAAAAGCTCTCCTAATCTCGCCAAGATTTTATTTGCATCAATCGTTCCGTTTTAGAACGTCACTTCAGTAAGGTTCCCGCGGAAAAGTTTATCAACACTTAATTGTCCACGAAACAACTGTTATGTCAAAACAATGTGACACTTTTCCCTATACGAACTCTTAAAGTACTCAAAAATCGGTCAACCTCCTCACAATTAAACTTTTGCAAATTATCCAATATTGATCGATATTTGGCTGTGCGAGCGTCCCTTTCTATGGCCCACGCGATCTCGTGCCCCGATCAAAACTTCCGAAAATTAAATAAACTGAAATTTTAGCTGACCGTGCGAACCTCCTTTCGAATGGGTCCTCGGGCAACTGCCCCGATCCTGCATCAACATACCCTGACAACCACAATCCTCGCGATCTCCACATTTCTCAACTTACCAATCCCAGACCTTCACTGAAAACTGGCCACGCCCCGTCTCGGCGACTGCTCACGACACAAGCCCTCCGCCATTTACTCTTTCAAAAATATTTCAACTATTTACGTAAATCTTACATTGCATAATGACACAGACTTCCCACATACAATAGTTTCCTTTTAATTTTGAGACTATTTAAATATTATATACTATTCCATTAATTTTTATTTTTTGCCACCAGCGTGGCCTCTGATTATTCGACGCCCTTTTGGAAAAAAAGGGGGGGGGGGGAGAGAAGAAACGAGCCTCGTTCCAAATTCTCTCGTTGTCTCGCAGAGTGATTTAAAAGGAGATGGAGTTATGCTACTGGAGCATGGCTGAGCCACCAGCGAAGTTTCTTCGAACAAGCAAACCAACCCCCCTTACACACATTTTGAGACTCCCTGGGGATGCAACAAGCCTCGGCGACACTTTTTTCGTGGGCTCTCGCAGAGCTCATATTTTTTGTTTTGTCCAGTGCTGGCTTCCTCTCGACCCTCTCTCGAGGCTTACCAAACACAATTTCAGTTCAGTCTTTATGCTACTCATCTATCCTAAATACATATAATTTATAACTATCTGGAAAATTTTGCCAATTCCTACACCATTAATATGTTACAAATAATTACCCACTTAATATTATGTTAGTTACTTTAGACAACATTTACGTTTTAACAGCTTATTATCTCAGAACTTTCCTTTTGATCAAAAAATATAGTAAATATCTACGACATTGGCTGTGTGTTAATATCTTATTTGTTTACTAATTCTGCGGAATGCTTGATTGGCAATTGTTCGCTGGGTGCAAGTTCTGGATACTACGATACTGGATTGTGCAATGAAAAAGTTGAAAGTCTTTTTACCCGGGTAGCACGTCGTTGCTGTCCTCTCGGAGCGGGCCGATATTGTCGTAGAATTGTCGGTACGGCTCTTAATGACAACAGTTGCGCGCACGGAGACCCCGACAACTAATTAGAATATCAAATGCCTCGTCATACTATCACTCTGCAATTACTAATCAGAGGTGTCTCGGCCCGACGTATTTTGTGACTTGGCGAAATCTTAATTATAATGACGATGACGGCGCCTCGGGCCACAATACTCCGCGTCTCGACGCCTAACTTCGACGCCTGACGGTGGCACTCTGCCCTACCGTCGCCGCGACTCGCTGATGTCCCTCCCGGCTCGACAACCTCTGTTCTGGACCGACGACGCCTTGCTTCTCTCTGATCAGCGCCGAAACCCCCCGTTACTTGGCCTGCAAGCTCCGGTCCGTTTTGGGCCAATCAGGAGTCAGCTTATAACCGATGGCCCTGCCTCTCGAGGACAACAATTTCGGCCAGAACCATATTTATGAAATCATTTCTTAATTTCTCGTCGCTATTTACATACAATTACATAAAATGGTTTATTTACTTGTTAACAATTATGATTTCTTAATTACTAATTATCTACAACACAGTAACAACTAGCAAAAATATTTGCTGGATCCCTCCCCAGGCACTTTCTATACCTGTTCCCCTCTCCATGGCTTTCAGAAAGATACAATATGTACATACAATTCCTATTTTCTACACTAAAATAGGTGCAGTAGTGGTACCTTCATGAGAACTATTTCAATATGATCCTGATACAATGACGAGGAGAACGAATGATCGCAAGGCATATTTATTATTGCATATTGATTTATGACGGTTGGCACTGATAACAACTAAATATGATAAATCTTAGTGGTGACCATCTGGGCACGTCACATATCTATCCAGGAGTTGTTCGTCTGTAAATTTAAGCGAAACTATTCTTCCAACTTAATGTATTGCATTTCAAAAGATGTGTCCTGCATTTTCTTTTACAATAACTTATTGTTTCTGTTATAATTGTAAACATTGGCAAGGATACGGATTATAATATAAATTCAGATAAACTGTAGCAATGATGAAATGCTTTAATTAAGTAAGCTTGCAGAACTGTTGCGTTTTTATATAATTACCAAAGTGTCACAAACGAAAAAGTGACAAAATATAATATATTAAATATTTTCGCTTGATATTACGTATCCAATTGTTGTAAATGTACAAAAATAAATTAAATAAAAGCATTGAAAAGGTATGCTAGTCTAAATTGTCAGTGCATATACCACATTTAACTTATTAATAAAATAATGGAGTTGAACTTACTTTATCTTAATTAACACAGCAAAAAACAAGTGTTAAGGATTAGGAAACATTGCGTTTAGAAAAACTGAACCTGTTAATATTCTCTATACAGAAAATTAATTAAATAAACATTTATTATAATTCGTTTCATATGGACGTATGTTTGAGAGGAGTAGATTTTCAAATAAAATCTCTGAAATATTATAGCTATATGTTTTAAAAATCTCATTGATTTTATATGGGTATTTATATGTGTGTACTAGGCCTAACACAAGTATTTCAATTATGCTTTATAAACTGTGATGCTTAATTTTGGGGCTATATAAATTCTGTCAGTTTTTTTAACTTTCCCTCAATATTACATAACAATCTGGGTACATGACCGTCCAAACGAGTAAGTTTCCTGAGATAACTTGTCATTTTGGTGCCTCAGTGTACAATATGAACTTAAGTATGATAAAATACTTAAAATTCAGTTTTAATATCTACTTACATTGAAAGTTTTTGTAACTGCTTCTTTTTTACAGACGCCTGGTTCCGAGTGCCTACATTTGGTAATCCTACTTATAGCGACTTCAAATGTTGACAGTGAAATACATAAATACAACGATAACAAAGACGTTCAACACTTTATCAAGAAGGCAATTAACATTATCGTCAACCAAGTGGATGATGCAATAAAATCCATTGTTGTCTATACCGACGATGACAATGTTACTGCTCAAGAACACATCGTCAGTTCCCTACATTCAGCTTCTCGCCAGACACTGTATGTGTTGAACCAAGAAGTTAGCTGGAATGACTCTACGCCAGAATACAGCACTGCTTTCATAATTATGTCTGACAGTGGAGACAGTCTTGTATTTATACACATCTTGGATCACATTACAAAGCTTCATTCTTGGTATCCCTGGTGTCCAGTTATATTCATTGACACACGTTTAATTGAAACTCGCACAGACATATCGTTCTCCCTTCTTGAAGCTAGCTGGAAGAAACATGAAACTTTGAACTCTTTAGCAATTAGTGCTGTAAGTTCTAAGTCAGAAAACACAGTAGTTGGTAAACGCTTCAATCCATTTCTCAGAACAGGAAACTTATTCGATATAAGAGACAAAAAATTTATACACAAGGACATAATATCTGACACTATGGGATATCCGATATCTTTACCTATTTTTAGCTACCCCCCTTACATAGAAATTATTCCTGCTCAAACTGGAGGGGTAAAATTAGGTGGAATGTTTGGAAAAGTTGCAATGTTACTGAGTAAATTAAACAACATGTCTTTCATAACTGATCCGAATGGTATAAATGACACATCGCAGTGGGTTTTACCAGTATCTTTTCGTGATAGAATAGATTTAGTATACCCACTTAATTTGCTAAGATCAGTTAATATACGTCATTCACTTTATTCAGTACATTTTGAAAAACTTACAATTGTAGTTCCAAAGGCTCAGCAGCTACCAGTATGGATGAATGCGATACTGCCCTTCACATACCCAGTATGGATCTTATATTGGTCTTGTTATCCACTGTTAGTTGTGGTGGGTAAAGTCATCTCACATTTCGCTGAAAGGAATGAATATAAATTATTCCTTTGTTTGGAAACATTTAGATTGTTCTTTTTGGGTGTTATTAGTAACATGATAACCTCTGCTTGGTACAGAATGTACTTTGCGTCTGTTGTACTATTTAGCATAATTTTCAATAACGCTTACTCAGGTTCGTTTACAAGCTATCTGACAGTACCTCAATACTATAGAGATATAAACACAATTGATGACATAGAAAGTCAGAACTTGGGTGTAGTTATGGTTCTATTTGACAAAGATCTTACTATCGATCTTTCTGATATATTATTAGGACTCGATATTAACGATAAGATAACAGAAAAACTTATTAGACGAATGGTAATAATGGAATTTTCCTATGACCTTTTCAGATCAGTTATAACTCACGGGAAACTATGTGTCATACTTTCAGAAATGGCTGCAAAATACGAAATTTCCAAACCTGAATATCATGTCGATCAAAAGCCACTACTTCACAAAACAAATGTGATTCTCTGTACTTTGCATATTACTGCAGAATTTAGAAAGTCATTTCCTTTCTTACACATGTTCAATCAAAACTTACAGTATTTAAGAGAAACAGGTATTCTTGACATCATCATAATTCGTGAACTTGACATCGCTGTAACTGTAAATGTGAAAACGGAGTCTAATATTGTACAATTAACTGTATCACATTTGCAAAGTTTTTTCTACTTGCTCTATTTTGGATGCTTAAGCAGCATACTGGTTTTTGGAATAGAACTTACAATCAAAACATTCCTGTCTTTAAAATATAAGTACAAAATATGGTTACATTATATATTTTTAGATTATTTTTGAGAAAACTTGTTTTCTTTTTTATAATATTTCAGTGTATTGTTAGTTTGTTCACCGTAGCATAGGTACTGCAAGTGGTTGTAATAATTTATAATTTGTATTAAAACAATTACAGCCTGTTTGGACTAAAAGTGGTATCGTGATGTACGAACTGAGACCCAAAACTTGAATAAATATTTGTCTTGAACTACAAGCTATGCACGATTAAGATATCATTTTTAAAGACTGCCAAGCAGATATTAATAATTCATAGTGAATATATTTTTTCATCCTCAGATATTAACTTTTGAAAGCTGTAAAATATATCCATTACCAAATCATTCGTATATATTGCAAGTATATTTCATATTTCAAAATAATTACAAGAACTGTATTACATTTAAAACACCTATTTAATGAGTATGCATATTTCAAAATAATTTCTAGTGTGGTATTTGTTATAAATCGGAATGTTGTTTCACACAGCTTGTATATTTAAAAATAATTACAAGAGTTTTGAACAGGATAAATTTATTACAACATTTGTACGTTGCGTATAATTGTAAGTAAATCACTTAAATAGTAACAATATATGTATATATGTATAAATAAATTAAAACAACTCGCTGTAACGCTTTCTGTTAATGTGTGGTTACACGAGTTGTGAAGTCAGTGTGTGTGTGTGTGTGTGTGTATGTATATATATACATTATATATATATATATATATATATATATATATATATATATATATATATATATATA
>PNEQ01109970.1:0-45066 GCA_003012365.1 Medauroidea extradentata
AAAAAAAAAAAAAAAAAAAAAAAAAAAAAAAAAAAAAAAAAAAAAAAAAAAAAAAAAAAATTCGGCATCTCCTATAAACAGCTATTCGCTGCTTGAAACACGACGCTGACAAGTTTAAAATTATTATCTATATTGCCTAAAAATAAATTTGTTGTGGTTATAACTTTTATTAATAAAATTTACGCACTTGTTACCTTTTACAAACTCGAAAGTGCATCGTCCCAATTGGAGAGATCGACAGTGCCAGATAGCTCTCGCTCTCTCTCGCTCTGTCTCGTGGTAACGCAAAAGAGTGCTCTCTCCAGAGAGTAGGCTTACTCTTTAAATTGGGATACGGCCTCAGTAAGGAAGACGAAGATGTAGCGACAATACATAGCTAACAAACTCTCTGAACTAGGTCTGTGCGACATGTCGACCATGCGATATTATTTTTGAAATCTGCCCCACGTTTGCTCGATATACATCAAAAATTCGTTATTACAGATTTAACACTTATCTGCATTTTTCTGTTACAATACACAAATTGATTTTTCAAAATTTTCACCTTAAATATCACATTTTTGTTGTCAAAATAAGCCAAAATGAAGCAATATAATTTTTTTGCTAACAAACGGTAAATTAAACCGTGGCAAAATTGTGTATCGTATGACAGTATTTTTTTCAAAGCATTTGCTTAATAAATATTCGAGTCATTTACAATCGTCTGAAATAAATTAAAGATTATGGCTTTAAACAATTCCATATTTCACCAATTTCAATTTGTCTTATGATAGCGGACTTATGCGACATCCTTTATAGTACTGGTTTTTGTGTGCTCTACCCTGCTTTACTGTTGCTCACGTCGGGGTGTGGTCACGACCTCAATCGCGTCTGTGGCCTCTATACAACTCTGCTATGCCGCAATGCATGCCTTCCATGCTCCAACTAACAGACAAGCAAAGGCGCTTACGAAAACCTTACTCGGTCTACTCAACAGAGTTGAAGTTTCGCTAAAGCCGCTCCACAACCTTGTGCAAGTACAGTCTACTTCCGTCCGAACTCTATAAATATTCAACTCTATGTCTTCGCCAGATATTCTGCTCGGGAGCTAGATAGCCGCCAACAGACGATAAACACGATAAGGTGGATAAAAAATAAACTAACACTGGCTCCCGCCTGTGTACGCAAATTTCGTTGGTTAACTATACAGCATGTTCGTACAGTAGGGCCTATATACATTACCAGTACGCAATTGTAATGTAGTTATACTTACATTGTACCAGTACAAAATGATATTCTGCACTATCAGAATTTGGTCTACGTCAACTGATATATACCGCTTCTGCAGATTTCTCAGCATTTTTTTTAGTCAGGCCGCCAACATACAACTCTTGAAGTTTTCGTACATTCGGAAAAACCGTTAAATATCCGACGACTAAGTACATGCGATCAAGTGATCGATGCTACCGAGTATAGTACACCTCGCCTTTAGTGTATGAGGCCCAGCCTTGCGACACACTCAACCCCCATCACCTTCGTACTTAGCGACTAAATGCATGCCGGAGTATCAAATATACTGAGCTGGGGTTACACGCTGATGTGACGGCATGTGTGGGCTCGTCAGATAAAATAATAAACATAACTCACGAGGACAAAGAGGAACCGGTTGTGGTCGGGAGACCCACACACGGTACTCCCTTTGAATATATATACTGGTATATATATTCAAAGGTACTCCAGACCTTGGACACCTAGCAGGCGACAATCACGTCGCTCGTCACATTCAATGACAACGGCGTCGTTACAACGTGTTGACTATTCAAGTGCGCTACGTTGGCCGTCGTTCATGATTCAGGCCATATTTCTCGATACTTTTTTTTTTCTTATCTGAAGGAGGTTAAGAAATTCACCATTTGAATGTAGATGGTGACGATTTTCATAAGTCTTAAACGATAAGCTTTGCTGAAAGCAGAATCATACATCCCGGTAAGCGTAGTTAACAACAACATAACAATATCTACAGTATATTATCAAACCTACGGTGATTGAGCACATGCAGATTTTACGTCGTCAGTATCACGACGTGAATGAAATTATCGACAGCTGGAGTTGAGTGCTGGAAAAATTACATTTAGCGATCCAGTTAGGGTCTGGCATTTCTTCATCAAACTACATAAAAATTAAGATTTAAATAACCCTGGTGTACGGTATGTAATGTTCAACTACTTTTAAACAATTACGTGGGAAAGTACGAATTACAGTAAAAAAAAAAAAAACATACGATGTTCAGAAACGTCGAGGAGTGCAGTAAGCAAGAACAAGTTTTCATTCTCAATTTTGAAAAGGTTATAAATCAATACAATAAAAGCTAAGGAGTAGACGTGTGTCGTCCAACTTAAGGAACGCCATTTTAATTCCGCGACACGCACAACATGGGTGCACAACATGTTGCCTACATTGCAGGCGTATCGCAAGTTTCTTTCGGTTCATCTCGGATGGTCATTGTCACGAACGTCCTCGCTCGTTATAGGCGTATAGCATTATGTTGTATTTATTACACATTCATTAAAATATATTGTACTTAGAACTGTGCCACACTAACTGGTTGCTTCGAGCGGAGTCGGTTTTGAAAAAGGCATTTTGTACAGAATGTTGCAAAATTACATTTTAATGTTTTTTTTTTTGGGGGGGGGGGGACATTCCTTAGGAACAAAGATGTTACATATCACTGGTCTGGAAACGCACAATTTGTGCACAATTACATGGCGTACAATTCATTGCAGACGGGCTGGAATGTGTTAATGTGGGGAACATTGTTTTGTTTCGTAGTAACGCGGAATGACAGAAACATTACTGATGTTCAAGTACGATAAAATCGTAATTTTATGTTTTTATGAAATAGTGTTCGTTTTGTAGACGATACTTGTGAGTACTGTTTTCTCTTACAAAACAATTTTAACTCTCACACATAGTTTTCTCATAACGATGCGTCAAAGTCAAAATTTGCTTGTTACTCTGCCATGCAAACAGCGAAAACTTATTGACCTATTTCAATGAAATAATTCACTGTGAACTAACAACCCATGAGCTATGCAATAAAACATTTTAAAACCCACGACGTAATATTTTGAATTTTTAAAAAGGTCGCAAAAATACAGGAAAAAATCACAAATTCAATACTTATTTTTGACAAATTATATATATATATATATATAATTTAATATATATGCATATATATATAATTTTAAAAAATCATATTCATATATAGTCTATAGTTCATAAAATATTTTAAAAATGTTTTATTACGTAGCCCATGACATGTTATTTCTCCTTAAATTATTTCACTCACGTAAGTCAATTGGTTTTCAATATTTGCATGGCAGCAGAACACGCAAATTTTGACTTTGACGCACCGTTATGAGAAAACAATGAGAGCTTATTGTTTTATAAGAGAAAACTGCACTCACAAGTATCGTCTACAAAACTAACACTATTTCATGTAAATATAAAATAATGATTTTATCGCACTTGAACACCCTTAACGGCTCATGGCAGACAAATGAACGCTTGAAGTGTCAACTGAATTATATAGTTATATTAAAGTGGAAATCGAAAAACTACAAAACAGCAATCCTAGTTAATGATATTTGCCAACTTTATAAGCAAACATTATTCCAAAATGCCATATTCGCTAAGCGTTATTTCTCCCACCGAAATTAAATGTTCGAAATTACGCCGTCAAAAATAAAGCCTCAGAACTATATGGCTGGTGAACAATTATTGTTCAGCAAATTAGGAAAAAAACACTGTAAAGTCATTTTACAGTGTGTTTTCTTTTAATATGTTAGGATGACTGTGATGAATACAGTACAGCATACACGCTACCACGTGCCAGTAAACTTGGACGTAGACTCGACAATCATTCCAGTGTTGATAAACGCAATCTATGATATAAAACTGAATGTCTGGCGTGTTGCACTGGCGCCCTAGAAGGTGGGAACGGGTGGGGAGTGGTATATGCACAAAACAGGCTACCAACAATTTAGCGCATTTATTTATTTTTTCTCGAAAGGTCATTACTGACACTAAACATAGTTTCACACTATTTATCTAGCACTTTTCAAAACTTTGATTAATAAAATTAATATTACCGCATTAAATGGAGAACCCCGCAAACGAAATAAGGGGAACTACTTGATTAAAATAAAATAAAAATTGATTTTAATTTTAGTAACATAAAGTAAGTTCAAATCCCTTTATTATATTTTTTTCATGTATTATTACCATGTAAATGTGTCTGCTGTGTACATGCATGCCGATATAGATGAATAAATGGCATCGCAACGCAAGCCTGGCACAAATAGTTATTTACAAAACTGCGAGCAAACGATACCTCGACATTCCTCATTTTCTCAAAATAAAGTTTTGGACATGGTACTCATTTTAATTTTGCATAAATAATAAAAAAAAATATTTTAACGCATGGCCTTTCGTTTTTTAGCGTGACACCTTCGCGGTCTTCGGCTTGATTGTCATCTTACACATATTTGAAATGCAGTGCTTTTAGCTGTAATAAACATCATACACACTTGTGTGCGACTATAAACCCTCTTGTCAGATTGTGGGTGGTCTTACAAAATACGAAACTCTCAAAACATATTCATGAAATTCACCCACTTTGGCCGGTCGTTCTTCCTTGTAACCACAGGCGATTATGTAGATTCGCTATATTTTCCTACTTCCGTTGTACGACGGTCCACGCCGCATTGTCTTTATGGGTACAGTACGTATCTACGCCGCCCACCTACGCATTATGTAGGAACCACAATAGCGCGACAGACGCGAAGCAATAGGCGCGACGCGAATAAAATAATTTGTTCGCCAATCAGTGTAGAGTCTCTTGTGACGTCTGCGCGACGAAATCGCGGAAAAACGCGACGCAAATTCCGAACAAAATATTTATATTTTATTGGCGGAGCGAATGTGACAAGCTGGAAGATGGAATTTAATTTTGTGTCCAAATGTTATTGGAATTGGTGAGTTGATAGTGGATTGTTTGTTATCACAAGTAAGGTTAATTCTACTAAATTTTAGAAAGAAAATACGTTTTCCTATGGGAGAGCTTGGCATAGGGAAAATTTCTGCCACTATTTTTGCTTCAGTCTCTAATGTACCCGATAAACACGAAACAGCGGTAAAATGAAATTTTAATAAACTTGGAAATTATCAAGTCATTTAATTTAGATTTAAAGTGAAAATAAAAGATTTCGCGTTTAAAATTATCAACTTAATGTAACTTAAAATTCTGGAAAGCTCTGTTATTGGTCAGTTTGGTGCATTTACCAGCGCTCAAGCGGCAGAAATTTTCCCTGTGACAAACTTATAACATTGACTTTTCTAGCCTGTACTAGAATTAACCTTGTTATAAGCAAATCATAACCTTTTCCAGGGCGAGGCCTACCTCAAAGCTCAGATGGCAGCAAGTTAAGGATTTTTACCTTTAAATTATTTTCGATGTGGATCAGTACGTGTTGAAGCTATATATGCGCCTCCAGAGACTTTTTATTCATCTCGGTGCCAGGCACATTGCTAAAGGATCTTTTAGGCAGTTTTCTCAATACCCTGAAAACTATGAGCAAAAGAGCATTTTTACGCAGTGAAAACTCTCGAAAATGCCCCAGCAATTTTATTCATTTAGCAATATTTTCATTTTCTCGATGTAGAAAATGGCTTTCGACCGGAAGCAATATCGCAAAACGAGAATGAGCCCTACCTAATAAACCCTATCCTAGCTGCCGCCAGAGCTCTGAGGTAGGCAGCAAACTGTAATAGCGACTTCAATTTTACATTCGAGAATGCCAGTTGGTAATTAAGTTTACATTGCAAATAAACTCGAAAAATTCAAATATTGTAAAAAACTATTGCTGGCGTACAAGAGGTCAGTATATGGTGGGAAGGAACTATTTACATTTAAAATTTTCTTAGTATTTGTCGCGCGGCAGACATGTTCACAAAAACTGGAGTGTTCAGTGTCGCATCGTGTCTGTCGCGCTATTGTGGTTCCAGCGTCACGCATGTAACCACGACATAAGTGTTTCGCCTCGGTGCGTGTGACAAAGACTGCCGGCTAGGTCAGTCGAGAACACGGGAGGATAGTTATAGGCTATTACGAGGAAGTGATACGGGCGACGTTCCCACGCCAGTCGTATGTCGCATCGCCTCTACGACGACGTGTGCGGTGCCAACTCGAGCGGTGATACTGCAATGTCAACGGTGGAATGTTCGAGGAGTACGACAACGCCCAGCTCTGTGTAATTTAAACAAGCTTTCAGTCGGGGTTCTTGTCTTCATATACGTCAGCCCCAACTCACGCACGCTGCGTTTGTCTCTACTATTTGGTCCGTTAAGAATATAACTACATCAATCACAAAACATTTCTTGATTTACATGAAGAACACTATTGGTTCGATAGTAATTGACGTTTTCTACTTTATACATCAACAATGCAACAAATTTTAACACTAACCTAAGGTACGAGGGTTATTTTTTTTTCAACCTCCGATCGGCTGTAATAAAAAAACGGGAATGATTTAGGAAATTATGTTAATGTCAAAATAAACGTACATCATCACACTATTGTTCCACATAATTACCGTGCAGATTGAGGCATTTGTAGTACCGATGCACCAGCTTGCCGATACCCTCCTTACAGTCCGGATTTGGCACAGAGTGACTTCCACCTTTTACCCACGTTGAACAAGTGGCTTGGAGGACAACGCTTCAACGCCCATGATGAACTGCAAGACACTGCTACAACGTGGCTGAACAGGCAGGAGGCATCATTCTTTGCAGAGGATATCCCTTGTACATAAGGGTAACATAGGTCGTTCGGGATAAAGTGAGCATTAAGGATGTAACCTTTGAAAAAAAAAATCACTAGCCTCTAACACATATAATTCAACAGTAACAAAAATTACCTTACTCCTTATATAGTTGGCAGCTAATTGCTGAATACAATTCTGGGTATTTTTCTTTTTACATGCAACAATACTGAAATAAAATCAACTAAATTCGACATATTCGTGTTTTATAATATTAAAAAAACTTTTTTTAATAAAACTGTACAGGTTCCTACCGACTGCTGTCCGAGGCTGTTGATATCAGCCCCGTGTATGTTTAGCTCCTGCATGTCACTACAGGTTTCCTATTTGCCTGGCTGCAGGCTAGCAGGACAATAACCTTCTACGCTGGTTGGCAGTACGTGTTGCTGGCCAACGAAGCCATTTTGCTGGAGTGTGCGACTGAGCTATGGCACTTCCGTATTCCTAAATATTCTGTGCCCGAAGTGTGTTTTCTTTTCGTACATTGGCACAATGGGCACATAATGAATAGTTGCGTAAAATAACGTATTATTATGTTCATTTCAATGCCTTTGAGGCGCGTAGTTGCCAACGCACTCAATACGGATCCGTAGCTGCCATTGTGGAATAATGAAACTTTACCTTATATTTACCAACACATTTTCTATCATGTTTTAGCAATGGTCAAGACAGGGAGCATAGCTCCGTACACTGCATATTGTTGACATTGCTCGAATACTACATATTTCTTGATCTGGATCTATGACCATCCGCAGTACATAATGACTTGCGTCCTCCGGCAGGTTACTAATAAAACATTAACAAAGGTGTACTCCATTTCATATAAGTTTGGATAAATTTGACAGCAACTTATGGTCAATAATTTGTAATATTTTGTTATTTGTGGCACTACACAAGACCAACTTTGCAGTACAAATGCTGAAATGGCAATCTAAGATTTATTTTAGAGCTAAAAATGTCTTGCATCGTCAAACAAATCACAAAAAAATAAAAAATATTACCCATAAGTTGCTGTCAAATGTATCCAAACTTACATTAAACAGAGTATATTGAAGGTGTGGTAACGCTTACGAAGATAAGACTTCGCCATACAAGGCAGAAAATTTAGGGAAAATTTCCTTGTATGTAACTTATAGCGGAAAATAAAGAATTCTAAGATGTCAGTTACTGATACCCCCCCCCCCCCCCAAGCCATCCCCTTAAGAGTACATGGTATATAATTAAGCGCTAAAAGCATCCGTTTAGAATTGCAGGTTTCTCGAAACCAATTTGTAAAAATCAAAAAGCAACGATATCAGACAATAGGTTTTGCTAACTTTCTGAGCTAAAATTTTTCTCGAGTAACGTACATGTGAAGAACAATCTCTGACGCCAAAATGTCTTTCAATTGCTGCGTAAGAGATCACGCTTAACAAATGCATCACTCCGGGTAAATGTTTGCTTATAAAGTTGGCAAATATAAGTACAAAGGATTGTTGTTTTGTATTTTTTCTATATTGACTTTCAAAAAGAGTAGCTCTCAATTGTAGACCTCAGCGCTTGTTTATCTACCACGGCGTCTGCCTACTGGCCGGCTCATCTGGTGCGGTATCACCTCTAGTGTAAGACGCTGAAACAGCGTGCAGTTGTATCGTAGATCACTCCTCTGATACTTTCAGTGATGACCCCGTATTTTTATTGGTGGAAAGTTTTAATCAAAGTCCACTACATGCTCCTAGAGTAGAGTACTTTCACACGAACCTTGTCAGTAGTTTTTCAGATATAACAGGTTAGAAAAGCTGTTTTTAACCACTTTGAGGTGTTCCGAAATGATTCTTCTAATCGACATGATGCTTTGAAACTACCCTTTCGTCATCATTTGAAGTGTACTGTCTTTCCGTACATTGACACAATGGGCATATGTGGAATAGTTTCTTAAATATAAGTATTTACGAACACGCTGCAATGCATTTGAAACGCGTGGTAGGCGAGGACCTACAATAAGACAATGTTCAGAGAGAGACGGTGGAGGAGACTGGTGTAACGAGTATGAGATGAGGCATCCCGCCGAGTGCTATATAGCACACTTTCCCTTCCACGCCTCTTCCACTGTACCTGGTCCAGGCAGTCTTGTTTGTCGAGAGTCGCTCTATACTGCGCCTGGTTGACCTGGACACATTACAGGTCCCTGACCTTCCCACGCCGGATAACGGTGCCGCAGCATCACGTGCCTGCCTGGACCACCATATATCTCACACACACACACGTACGACGTTGTCCCCACTCGCGGCTAGTCTAGGTCGCTCTCACCACCGTCAACGAGAGAGAGAGAGAGAGAGAGAGAGAGAGAGAGAGAGAGAGAGGGGGGCAGACATTGAAGAACCCTCCCCCCGCCTCTTTCAACCAACTCTCAGAGTCGCCAGTACTAAACATTTCCACACACATCAATAATGTTCTAAACAAGTAGTATCATATTTCTCTATACCCACGATAAATAAATACCATAATTACCCGCCGTTCGTTAGTCATTAGTTAAGGCGGCGATAATAAGCTCGCCCTCCACCAAGGTGCTGTGCACCCACGCACGTTGGTTAAAGTCACCGCTTACCCTCAAACATAGGCGTCATTTAGGGGGGAGGGAAGGGGGTGCAAATGCTTCCCCTGGATTTAGAAGGAAAAGTGTAAAAATTATTTTGTGTATTTTGTTATTTAAATAATATTAACGTAAGCACATAAAACCAAAGTTTTATTATTACAGTTTCAAATTTATACATGCTTAATTAATAAAAAAAAGACGCAACGAGGTCACTGTCGCCAAAAAAAATCTCCCCCCCCCCCCAAGAGAAACCTGAAATGACGCCCCTGTCCGCAAAACGAAATGATACAGTGTCCCTTTCATTTTCTCTTCTAGAATTTTCACCAATCTACTAATAGCTATTTACTTTTAATGCATGAAACTGCAGAGTGATTACACTCCTTCATGGAGAGAGGACTTAAACGATGCCTACGCCGGTTTTTTCCCTTTCTGTTTTTAGTTATATGTTTTACTAAAGGTACATTTAGATAAGTAGCCATGAGCACAATCGCAGCCATAATCCCTCTCTGCCGTGATGCATGTCTCCTTGCATGAAGTCTCTTCCTTGTAAGCGCATTGGGCTTAGCCGTGAAAGTGTGAAAAGCGTGATCATGACGTCAATTTTATTTACCAAGAGTAACAGTACAATCATCGCAGTTGAACTTTAACCGTATACTTAGGCCGTAACCAGTCAGCAAATTAAGAATATAAAATGAATTGTTTGATTGCGGCCTGAGTATACGTCAAAGGTTCAAATGCTATGCTTCCACTGTAGTCCAAGATAAAAAGAGTTCACGTTACAATCGCAAATTACACAATTTTCTTCTCAGACACTTAAATAAAGGCGAAACATGAAATAATTATACAGCGACTGACACCCCACATGAATGGTAATTATTACACACTTAACACACCGCCTACTGGCCGTGTGTTTGTGTACGAGGCACGGCGCGAAGGGCGAAGTTAAGGGCGCGGTACACAGCAGTTTTCATCACCAACTTTTATTTTTATATTTGTACCAGTTATTCTTTTTCGTATTTTAGACACAAAATGAGACTAAATTTGGCTCTTATGAAATTACTTTATCTCTAATAGTTTTTGAGTAATGGCTTGTTATGTAAAAATTCGCATGTTTCCGTTTTAACGACGACACTAAAACCAACTGACATACCAAACTGAAAAAAATTCACAGTGCACAAAGACGTCGCAGGCTACAAGGTCGCGTACATAACAACAAAGAATACATTTTTTTGTATGTAAATAAAATGTCGAAATTTAAAATAAAAATTTGAAAAATTAACTAATTACTTTAATACAAAAATATTTCATTTTGTGGTCTAACATAGCCTAAAATATAGTAATTCACTGTTATTTATTTGCAGTTTGGTAAATGAGTTGGCTTTTGTGTCGTACTTAAAACGGAAACATATAAATTTTGGCTTTAACGAGCCATTACGCAAAAACTATACGTGATAAAAATTTCTGTAAGAGGAGAATTTAGTCACATTTTGTGTATAAAGCAAGGGGAAAAAATAACTAGTGATGAAAATTGCTGTCGCCGCATTCGCCTCAGTTTTCAACGTCTTCTTATATTTTTATATTTGTACAATATATATTTTTTTCTTATTTAATACAAAAATTAAATCTTCCTCTTAGAAAATTTTATTATCTTTCATAGTTTTTGTATAATGAGTCGTAAACGTCAGAATTTGGACTTAACGGACTTTACTAAAACAAACTGACATTCCAAACTAAAAAAATTCACACTATATAACAATGTTGTAGGCTATGATTTGACATATGTAAAAACAAAACAAAATTGCATTTTTATAAAAATATTTGATATTTTTTTAATTTTCATTTCAAAATTCAGCATTTTTATTCAATACAAAAGTATTTTTTTACAACATTGTTATACACTGTGAATTTTGTCAGTTTGGAATGTCAAGTTGGTTTCAGTGGCGTGCACAAAACCGTAACGTGCAAATTTTGACGTTTACGATTCATTACGCAAAAACTATGAGAGATACAAAAGTTTCCTAAGAGGAAGATTTTATCACAATTTATATCTAAAATAAGAAAAATATCTGGTACAAATATAAAAAAAATATGAAGACGTTGAAAACTGAGGTGAACTGCGCCCATAACCGGCTCATCTGATGCGGCATCACCTTTACAGCAAGACACTGAAACGGCGTGCAGTGGTACCGTAGACTACTCGCCTGATTGACAATATCAGTGGAGACCCCATGTTTTTATCGGTGAAAGTTTTAACCAAAGTCTATTGCATGTTTCTATACTTTCACACGAATCCCGTGAGCAGTTTTTCAGACATTAAATATAGGAGAACCTGTTTTGGACCATTTTGAGGGGCTCCGAGATGATTTTCACACGATGTACACGCGTGGATTAGATTAAATAAAAAACACGCATTTACGGACACACTGCGACGCATTTTAAGCGCATTGTAGGCTACGCCCTTAAATCACACTGAAAACAATTCATTTCGGTGGAGAAGAAGACAGTTGGCAACGCTGCGCCACCCACGCTACAACATTCACCCGCCCACACATAGCGGTCATCGTGCTTGGAAACTACCGTTGACATGAACTCATTACCGAGATGTACAGCAACACCCTTCCAAGGACAAGAGAGAAAACTGGGAGATTCTCGCGTTCCCTGACCAAGACTAGGTTCGGTCCATTATAACCATTACCGCCGATATCAGTCGACTGGGTGCCGCCTTAATTACCAGCCACCTTTCTCTTCGCCCGGATTAGCACGCGAGTCGAGCAGCGCTATTCAACTGTTCTTGGTCCAACAGTTTTCCAGGACGTGACTAATTCACCGGGCAATCACAATAACGGCAGACGTAAGCGAAAAACACGAGCGACCGCGACTGGCAATTAGCTCATACAGCCACGGTTTTATGGCGAAAAGATATCTGCAACATTTGGTTTCGATGCGTTATATACAGCCCTGCTACATCGTCTGTCATTGGATGATTTTACTGTCACCTTTACTGTCACAAACGTACGGAGTCACAATAACCTTATTTTGATTGGTACAGTTAAAAGAGACACGTGACTGAACAAAGACACGCTGCCAATAACCATGAAGCAAAGCTGCGATGTGCACGTGAGACACAAACAAAGTGGGGCAAAATTCTTCTCGCGACAAAATCGTGGCCCTCGACATGAAACACGTCGTACAACCGGCAGATACTAGAGCGTTCCTCACTAATATCTCTTATATTTTATACATAGAGCCACGATTTTATGGCGAAAAGATTTTTGCAACATTTGGTTTCGATGCGTCATGTGCACACCTGCAGCTCTGCTACATCGTCTGTGATTGGATGATTTTACTCTCACTGGCCTTGGCAAATTACAATCGTACAAACTCACAATAATCTTATTCTGATTGGTGAAGTCAAATGAGAAACGTGTCTGTACAAAGACACGATGCCAATAACCTTGAAACAGAACTGCCGATGTGCACGTGAGTCACTGAAACAAAGTGGGGCAAAAATCTTTTCGCGACAAAATCGTGGCCCTATTTATAAATGTAAGACATTGTGCTTGTCTCTTACGAATAAAATGAATTAATAACATTTTCTAACGGAATATCGAAGTCGTTATTTGTAAGTTGCGGGTATGGTACGATTAATCAAAACTAACTGGCTTGAATTCACATTGAAATTTTACACGGTGTTTGTGAAACACGTTTACAACCTTGGATAGTGGGTTCTTTGCACGGAAACAAGAAAAAAGTCCATATAAAGATACGTCCCAAGATCCTTAGTTGTCGTGTATGGAAAAAAAAAAAGTCACAATCTGACGGTTAAACAATCATAAACTCAGCAACACACGGACGTTCGAAATGACAACCTCTTGCTTTCACGAACACATGCACACGTCGAATCATGCACTGTCGCATCCTGTGAAATACTCCCACATCCGCCGAAGTGGATACTAATGTGGACATCTGTATACTTGTATCGATAACATCATTCAACTATCAAGCAACATTCCTTTTGTTACCGGCCTCCTTGCAACACGCTGAACTATCTTTTCATTAATAACTCAAAACTAACAATTTTGGGACTTATGTTTATATGGACTTTCTTTTTCTTGTTTTTCGTGTAGGAAAGCAATTTCCCCCCCCCCCTTTTCCGAACTGTAAATGTATTTCAGGAACTTCCTGTACATAATGGACAGCTGTTAAGAAATTCATAAAAATACACTGAAATATAGTCTATATGTACTTAAAATTTTTTGCAAAAGTTGCCAATTTTTAAAACGCACAACATTATTACGTTCCGTGGTTTACGCCTGCAAAGAAGCATCTCACAATTCGCCTGCTGGATGGACATGGGAAACCGGGAGAAACCGATATCAGGGTGTCAGGAGCCGGGAACTCGAAGCCATGCCATCCCTAACTTCGCGTCCAACGTTTTACAGTTGTGCCACCACGCTAGAAGCTAACTGAACAGTGTGTGCGAAAACTGTGAAATACGTGAAGGTGATGTTTTACATAAACAGATTGTGACTTATCGCGGGAAAAGTTAAGGGCTTGTTCCCGAGTTTTTTCACACTTGTGCCAATAACTCAAGTATTTTTTAACCAAAAGTTTTGAAAAAAATTGAGTCAATGTGCAATCACACGATGCATAATACTGTGGACGCGTTTTTTAAAAATAATGTACCATTCGCCAGCAAAAAAAAAAATAATAATTTCCTTCATTTTTGCTTATTTTCACGACGAAAAACGTGGTACTTTGGTAATGCAATCTAAAAAACCGTTCAGTACAATTCTACAAAAAAATTCAGCTACAAATTATAACATATAAGTGTCCAACTGTGCAGCGAAATTTTTATATGAGTATTAGGTAGCAATAAAAAAATATTTTGGAAATCACTGCAAAACTCCGTAACAAGGCCTTAAATTCTAGGATTCAATAAAACATGTCAATATCTGCTATTTTCATTAATTATTGTTAGGGTCCTGAAAATGTCACCTTATCTGACAGCATACTGGACTTCAAGTCACTATATGTTTATTTGCCTCTGCTCTTGGCCGGCAGTTTGTGTGATAAGACTGACGACTTCTTCAACCAAAAATTACAGGTAATGGTTAGAGACACTGGTAAATAGCGGGAAAAGTTGATTGTTTGCTAGGCTCCAACATGCTATGTATAACACTGAAGGTTTTGCACCTATATTGGCTATCGTTTATATGAAGCACTGTGTCCCTCTTCAACAAACCCAATTATAACTGTACAGTTTTAACACAGGACGTGTGTGATTTGTCAGAAAACTGTTCACACGTGTCACGATTGAGATACTACAGTTTATTGGAAACTATGTTAAATATTTTCGCGATTTTCCAGTGTCACTAATAATGGTATATCGCGAACATTTGTTGTGTCAGCATACCCTTGCAAACACTGTGGTTCCTTGAGACATGTATGATTGAGTGGCATATGTCTGATACAGCATAGCTACCTGCAGACCAATAATATCATTAAATATTACAATAGCGGGATTATTATTGGCTCAGTCAAATATGGTAACAGATCCACGCACAAGCGAAAGCCAGTCATCTTTTCATAAACTGAACGTACGTTGCCCAGCAAAGTGTCAAATTTTCCCGCGATAAAGCATCATATCTACCAATAATATAAGCTCAAGTGTAAAATGCCCACTATCATGTAGAGGGAACACACAAAGGTACGAAGGCCCGGAGCCAACGTCGTCACGGAGTGTGTTCGGACGAGTAGAGTCCAGTGAAGCCTGTAATAACGAGAAATTTTTAACGTCTCTAGTTATTGGCACGACTACACCTGACTGGTGCGCCTCTGCTGAAAGCAGTATTTGCAATGTCCTCCAATCATACACGGCGTACACTGTCAAACTGTTCCGTAAAATAAGGTGGCTCAAAAGATTCTTGTTATTTTCTACTATCTCTAGTGACGTTTGTAAGAAAATGCCGCGCACTGTGGCGTGACGGGTGTAATACGTGTATCTGACAACAGTGGACAGGGCGGTTATAGTCTGTCCAGTATATAAGTTTGCCTCATTTTCATATTCCTCTTCTGATAAACATGCATGGCAGTTACATTATGTTGATCTTTAAAAGTGTCTATGCTATCCTTTTACAGGAAGTCAATATGGTTTGAAGGGTCAACACAGCCGAGATGTTGGGCATGTTTCACAGAAGAGAAATATTAATATCAGGCAAACTTATACTGTACAGACTATAGGTGGTGAGGGAGGGAGATAGGTGTGACAACACTGTACATTGAATGAGGTCGACAGGCGACCCGACTACGTGCCTGAAGCCTGCTCGGTCACTCTGCCCATCAAAGCAGAACACGCTACAGAACATAAGTCTCCTGTGTCTGTGTCTGTCTGTCTCTCTCTCTCTCTCTCCCTCTTCCTTCTCCTCTCCTGAGACCCTACGTATGCACCGCGAGACCTCTCCACAGAGTTGTCAAGCAGCAACTAAAAACTCATTAATCTAACATCTGAACAATATTGTTGACACAATCTGTCATACATAATGTTTCAATTATAAATGTATTCTTTTTTTTCATAGTCATCAGGTCACGTGTATGTAAAAATTGGTAAAAAAAAAAAAAAAAATACCGAAAGTATTTGTATAATGTTGAAGCGCTACAAAAATTGTTATAGTAACTGCATAAAACATTTTTCATGGCTTATAAAAGAAAATTCAACATGCGCCGTGATACCTCACCTTAATAACAAAATTTTTTAAATGTATCGCACAACACGGACACTGAGTGACTGAGCCAACTTCGCTGCTGTTTTCAAACTTTAGAGCGGCTGCGGCTTTTGACAATGTTGGCAAACCTGCACTTACACATTCTACGCGGACTTAACGTAGCCGTGACTGTGGTTACAGGTGATGTTTATCCCGGGAAAACTTGACTGTTTGCTGTATTTCAATAAACGTTCAGCTTACCACAAGATTACTGGCTTTAGCTTTTAATTGGAACTGTTACCCTATTTGACTGAGCCAATAAGAATCCCGCTATTGTGATATTATATTCCTATTATTGGTCTACGAACAGCTACGTTGTAGCAGACGTATATCAGCGAAGCATAGATGCTGCAAGAAACTACAGTGTTTTCAAGGGTATGTTGGACAAAACATTTTCGCGATATATCTTAGAGCCTAGATAAGAACTGGAGAGCTGATTGCCTATCTTTTCCATGCTGTGAAGTGATTCCTAGATCTAATCAGCTGTTGATGGGCACCGAGCGAAACAAGTTTCATATTTATTACTACATAGCGGTGATCATACTGTATTTAAATATCACTCATATTTAAAGAAACACATGCAGAATGATTCACTGTCGTATATTACTAGCATACATCGATTCTCGTTCATTTTCGTGTAAAATAAGAGTTTGTTTACATGTTCTGTTTACATTGTCTTGGCATCTTCGTTTTCCAGTAATTTAAAGAATGAATAAAAATGTATATGTTGTGTATTGATTGTAAAAGATTCAGTAGTCTATAAATCTCATTTGTCAAGGTCTTTACAAATGGATGTCGCAAACAAAAATTATTTTGTAGTGGTTTTCGTATATTTTGCCTATCGCTAAATGTCAGTTTCACAACAAAGGCACCAAAACTATCTCTAGTTATCAATGCTCTAAGCGATATATCATCTCTAACTATGGTTAATTCTACTACATGTTAGAAAGAAAATACGTTTTCTTATGGGAGAGCTTGGCACAGGGAACAATTCTGTCGCTAGTTTCGCTGCAATCACTAACGTACCCAATACAATAACAAACCGTAGTTCAATTACATTTAACTAGGCTTGACAAACAGATAAGTCGTTTAATTGAACTTTTAAGTGAAAAAAATAAACCAATTTTGGTTTTCAAATTATCAACTTCTCTAACTTACAATTCAGGAAAGCTCTGTGATTGGTCACTTCAAACCTCTTGCCGACGCCAGCAGAAATGTTCCCTGTGACAAACTTTTAACATTAATCTATCTAACGTGTAGTAGATTTAACCTTATCGTGACACACAAAAGTTCATCGGTGATAAAACAACAACGAGGCACCAAATTACAGGTTTGTGGACTACCAACGTTTCAAGCAGCATTGTATGGAAAAATTGTAACTATTTATGTATCGGTAAGTATAGATTCCGTTAAATGATAGCACAAATAATGTTGACATCACAAACAAACAGATGCCTACGTATTTATATAACTGTTATAAAATTTCAAAATCACCGACAATGATACTACAAATATCAATAACGACTACACTAATAAACCGAACATCGTCATTCTACACGTCGTAAAGGTTTATAATTTCGTTCATATTAATACATCATGATAACTACGATGACTAACATCTTAGTTTTGTAACCGCAAATACTTATTGCAATACAGTTCATTATTAAAGCATTAGGTCTAGTCTTTTTTCGTATTGTAATCATGATATTTCAGTATTAGGCCTGATACAGTGACATGGAAATATCGCTGCTATGGTGTGTAGTCTCGCACGTAAGCAGTCGTATAGTGATGTGGCATTGTTCCAGCACGTGAATCATCACTGATAGTCAGCGATAACGCACCAGTACAGGAAACTTGTGACTACACGCGGCTTCGCTTATACATTCCTTACTACCAAGACAATTCGCAGACAAACATATACCGTAAACCGGGGTTACTTTGACCATTTTCAGGGTCACTTTGACCGCTAAAAATATTAGTTTTTGGGTTTTCTGGAAAATAAATAGATATTCTGGGCAGATAATTTTAATAACTGCCTTCGATCCTTATAGTTATTTTTTGAAACTTTCGTCACAAAACGACATAAAATCAAAAAATTTGAGTAATCAAAGTAACCCTACAAGGTTAAGGGTGTTCAAGTGAGATAAAGTCATAATTTTATTTTTATATGAAATATTGTTAGTTTCGTAGACGATACTTGTGAGTACAGTTTCCTCTTACAAAATAATTTTAACTTTCATAGTTTCCTCATACCGGTGCGATATAGTTAACATTTGCTTGTTCTGCTGCCATGCAAATAGTGAAAACCAACTAACCAACTTGAATAAAATAATTCACTGTGATATTACATCCCATGAGCTATGCAATATAGAATTTTAAAGACCATAGTGTAATATTTTGAATTTTTTTAAAAAATCGCAGAAGAACAGGGAAAAAAGTTGAAAAAATCAGCAATTTTTTAAAATACGAAAATAGTTCACGGGATTTTTTTAAAAATGTTTTATTACGTAGCCCGTGCCATGTTTGTTTACTGTGAATTATTTCACTTACATAAGTCAATTGGTTTTCACTATTTTCACTTTGACGCTACGTTATGAGAAAACTATGCGAGTTAAAATTGTTTCGTAAGAGGAAACTGTACTCACAAGTATTATCTACAAAACTAAAACTATTTCATATAAATATAAAATTATGATTTTATCGCACTTGAACACCCTTAAAGTTTACGGTATTAAATGTAATAATTATTCCCATACAAAAATACCTCGTCCGGCACATGCACACTACGTATCGTCTCGCGCGTGCTCTGTTTTGCTTGAAACTGCTAAACTTATTCATAACGTCAGTGACGGGCAGAAACAAAAACACAATAACCACCACAAGAACCATGAGCAAAATTGGAGACGAAAATGTTAACGACAAAATGTTGTGCGATCATTTAATACGCACAACCTGGCAACATATTACTGTACTTAGTCCCCTCTTGCGCTGCACATATATTTCAGTTATATTACTACTACTGTTCCGACCAGCATATTACGGATGCAGGTTCAAATCCCGAGCAGTCCAGACATGATTCTACGTTTACATGAAGTAACATACATGAAATAATACCTGGAAGTGGAGTGCAAGAGGGGACCAACTACAGCGCCATGTTGTCACATTGTGCACGTAAAATGTCATCGTACATTTTGTCACATGTTCGTCTCCAATTTATACCAGGATTCACGTGGTGTGTTTACTATGCGTTAGTCATACATCGTATGGCCTCGCTCTCCAGTTTAGCAGTGGTTTCGAAAATATTTTTTGTAACGCAAATTAATACATATAAAAAATTCCTTTGGCAGTTTTAACACTTATATATCAAAGTTAGTATGTGAATTTTCCTGTTGCAATATACCAAACTGATTTTCAGATATTTGCCCCCGAGATAGTACACATTTTGTTGTGAAAATAAGCCAACACGAAGCCAAATAATTTTTTTTTTTGCTCGCAAACGGTACATTATCTTAAAAAACGCTCTGACAAAATTGTGTATCGTATGACTGTACACTGTCTCAAATTTTTTCAAAGCATTTAGTTAAAAAAACATTTAAGTTATTTGCAATTGTTTGAAATAAACGAGAGATCATGGTCTTAACATCACGTCGGTGCTTTTCATGACCATAATCAAATTCTAAGGTTCCGAGGAAGGTATTTTCTTCCTCGTGTCGAAGAGTCGGCGCATCTGCCTCTGTTGGACCTTATATTACTAAGAAGATACACGCACATTATATATGTATATATCATGCATGTATGTATGTGTGTATACATATAATATACACACATTCATACATACAAACACCAAGCAAATACATAATAGTCGTTAGTTCAACAAAAAACAGTGTAAACGTGAAATGTAAAAACTAGCAGCTGCAAGGTGCACAGAGTTGGCTTGCACAAGTGCAGCAAGCGCAGCGAGGCGGGCCTGCAAGTTTTGACATGCAGACAGTAATTAGTGGCTTGTTCACAGGCGACGGAGCACGACCTCGGGCGGAAGTAGCACTGTGGCAACATTCCCGGCATGCACCGCGCGACCTCGAGGGTCGTGCCAAGCTCCTTGCAAGCCTGGACTGACACCAGAGCTGCCAATGCCAAGTGCCAACCTATAGGCGGTTCGGGATAAAGTCAGCACTCAACAAAGCCCTGATAAAATTCTATTTTCAGCCAATTCGTATCGTTCCGAGCGTAACGGCTAACGACTGTAAATGTCCAACCTCTCTGGATACACCACTTGATGTTTGTGCGTGTAAGATAAATGGTGAAGTCAGTAGGAAATTATACAGCTTGATGAAAAAGTTAGTTAATTATATAAAATACAACAGTGTACTTTTTGGTTGATTTTGTTTCGGTATGGTTGTATTTGAATGAATAGGGAAATAAATGGAACTATATTGCGTAATTCTGCTGCCAACCATACAAGCAGTACGCCAACTAGAGTTAATGCTAATTATATGCAGTAGCGGCTAGTGATATTTTTCAAACTATTTAGTACTCACTTTATCTCGAATGACCTATACCAGTCTCCCGACCAACTTACGTGTCTGGACTGGCTGTTTATTTAGGCAGCCACCGAGGTAAGATACGTGGTCTTTACGTCTCGTCGACAACGAGGTCATTATAGAAGGTGACACAACTTGGTACAATGACAGAAGCTGGGAGAGGAATCAGCCATGGCCTATGTTAAGGGCGCGGCTACCGCAATGTTCATCACCATTTTTTTAATTCTTTATTTGTACCAGTTATTTTTTTCTTCTTATTTTAGACACAACATGTGACTAAATTTAACTCTTATGAAATTTTTTTTTATCTCTCATAGTTTTCGCGTAATGGCTTGTTAAAGTCATATTTTGCATATTTCCGTTTTAACGACTACACTAAAACCAACTGATATACCAAACTAAAAAAAAATCACAGTGGATAAAGACATTGCAGGCTACAATGTGATGCTCATAAAAATAAAGAATAAAAATTATTTGTATTTAAAAAAATGCTGAAACTGAAAATAAAAACTTAAAAAGTTCAATACTTTTTTTTATTTTAAGTACAAGTCATTTTTATTCTTCATTTTTATGAGTTGTAGCCAGCAATGTTTTTATCCACTGTGATTTTTTTTTTAGTTTGGTATATCAGTTGGTTCTAGTGTAGTCGTTAAAACGGAAACTTGCAAAATATGATTTTAACAAGCCATTACGCGAAAACTATGAGAGATAAAAAATTTTCATAAGAGCCAAATTTAGTTACATTTTGTGTATAAAACAAGAAAAAAAATATCTGGTACAAATACAAAATAAAATAATGATGATAAAAAATGCGGTAGACCGCGCCCTGAAGAGACCATACCGGCATTCGCCTGGAGCTACTCAGTGAAACCACGGAAAACTTAAATAAATCAAGGATGGTCGGGTATCGAACCCGGGTCCTCCCGAATGAGAGTCCAGCGTTGTGCCATCTCACTCCGTAGTAGCAACCGAGACAGTTTAGTTAATGCACGGTAATCAGCAGTCTTTGTCATTATGTTTCCATTTTTATATTTGTAACAGATATTTTTATCTTCAAGTGTGACTAAATTTATACCAAACGAAAATTTTTTTTTATCTGTCATTTTTTGCATAGTGACTATTCAAAACCAAAATTTGCATGTCACTCTTTTAAGTACGAGTGTACGACAGTAAAACCAACAACTTAACGAGCTCAAATAATAGGCACTTAATGAATAACGATGTTGTACGCTACAAGGTCTTTATATAGGCCTATATATAATGGTAATTTGAGATTTAAAATTCTGAAATTGAAAATATGAAACCAAAAAAAAGTCTAGTGACGCACTTAAAACCGCGACACGCAAATTTTGACTTCAACCCATTATACAAAAACTATGGTAGATAAAAAATTTCACAAGAGCAAAATTATTCACAATTAAGAACAAGAAGAAAATAGTTTTGTGCAAATAACAAAATAAAAACATTATGATAAACATTGTTGTTACAGTGGCCTTAAGGTGGCCGCCTGCCCAGGCTACAAAGCGAGTTTCAAAGTTTCGGCGGTTACGAGGATATTCGAAAACTTCTCAACACGCAGAGTAACGTGTGCTTAATAATAGCATTCAGATAACGTTATACGTGTGTATAGCTATTTCAGGTTTACTGCTAATCGCTGTAGTATATTTTATAGCCGCCCAAAATGAAGGAAATAGGTTTGTGCGGTCCTTCTTAAGTATGTAAATCTTAGCGCAGAATATTTTAAAAGATACAGGCGGGTACAATACATACTTATCTTTAATAATACATCACAAAATTATACAGTAACAGCTGAACGCCTCGTACAGGCGAGTTATAGGTAGACACTTGAAAATGTCGCGTTTTCTCTTAGGCGCAAGCTAGAATTCAAGCAACTATAGGCAAATATCGTAAAATGACAATATGGGAAAGTACAGTCTTTTTGCATTGTTACAGCGGGAGACATTTTATCAACGGCGTGAACTGGAAACACTAGCAAAATTTGCATTCTCATATCTCTATTTTCTATGGTGTTTATACATTTACGGACCAAATTTCTCTTAGGCTAATAGTATTACAATACGTTTATAAACATTTTAAATTTTAATACATCAAAATAATACTTAAAAAGCATAACTACATTCTAAAGTCATGATTACATTTCAATTTATAAATAACAAAATATAAAAATTAATTTACCCATAGAGCAATATGCTACTGTAGAAGGAACAGTGCTCATATCGGCGTGAACTGTAATTAAATAACACGTCTCCTGTTTTTCTTCTGACTTTCCCATATTGTCCTGGTACAATATTTGCTATAGGTGTGCATCACGTTCACAATTGGCCGTTGACTTGCTCGACACTTCCTGGAAGTATCCGAGCCAATAATAAAACTGTAACTGAATACAGGCCCATTCCACAGTGTCAGCGAGCAGCTAATAAACAGCTGCTGTCTGGACGATTTCACGTATCTTCTTGGAAGATAGCCTACAGGCCAGTGAAGCCGCTAATTATTCCCGTCTCTAGATATCTACGAGAAGACTGCACCCCAGTTCAGTGACTTGCACATAGAGGCTAGGTTGAAGCGTGATGCGCCTACTGTGTCGTCCTTATCGCTTCCACACTTCCACGTCTCGAACACACAAAATACGTCCTCCGAGGCAGCTACCTTAAGGGCGCGGTTCACCTCAGTTTTCAACGTCTTTATTTATGTTTATATTTGTACCAGATGTTTTACTTTTTTTTACTTTATACATAAATTGTGATTAAATCTTTCTCTTAGGAAATTTTTGAATCTCTCATAGTTTTTGCGTAATGAGTCGTAAACGTCAAAATTTGCACTTTGCGGTTTTAAGTATGCCACTAAAACCAACTGACATACCAAACTGAAAAAAATTCATACCATATAACAATGTTGTAGGCTTTGATTTAACATGTATGAATACTAATAATATATTTATTGTATTTCTAAAAAAAAAAAAAAAAAATTATATTTTTTTTAATTTTCATTTTAAAATTTAGCATCTTTTTCATTAAATAAACAAGTATTTTATTTTTTTTTGTTTTTATATATGTCAAATCATAGCCTACAACATTGTTATACACTGTGAACTTCGTCGGTTTGGTATGTCAGTTGGTTTTAATGGCGTACTTAAAACCGTAAAGTGCAAATTTTGACGTTTACTACTCAGTACGCAAAAACTATGAGATACAAAAGTTTCCTAAGAGGAATATTTAATCACAATATGTCTAAAATAAGAAAAAAAAATACCTGGTACAGTACAAATATAGAAATAAATAAAGACGTTGAAAACTGAGGTGAACTACTTGGAAATACTGTGGTTTAAAATTTTATCTGGTTGATTGTCTAATTTGTAAACAAACTCTTGCACGAGTACAAGATAATTTTTCACGATCATAATTGATTGCTATTGCTTGAGACACAACATATTTATAAGGTTGCAATCACTTTTGTTATTATGTGTACAGAAATTCATGCAAAAATTGTTAAAAGCATAGTTTCAGTTTTTCACTGTGTTCCTGGATGGTTTTTTTGGTTCTCTTGGCAACACTGCCAACCATCCGAAACGCTAGTGGTGACAAATAGTTTTTTTTTTTTTTTTTTTTAAATATTGGCAATGCATCACTTACCTCGTGAATGTTTTAACATCTGCACCAGAGCTAAGTACAGTTGGAGGGAATGTTTTAACTTGAAGGTACATTTTGTGCAGTAAAAAGCAATAAAATATTTATATACAATTTTTACAGCAAACTGATAAAAATAATTTTGGGGTACATTGTCCCAGTATCACCTGCGACAAAAAACTGAAAATTGTTTTCGTAACTGTCGAAGGCAAAATCGAAAGTAAAAAAAGAAAAAGCAAGACGTTCAGAAAATTTTTCAAGACAAGCTCACTGTTTATCAACTGTTAAGTACACAATAAAGACGGACAGGAAAATTTCGCGAATTCAATGACCTGCAGGTTAGAATCCATTGTTGTGCTATGCATACTCAAGCCCTGACTATTTGTCCACTAGCTGCTACTCAGTGGAACAGCAGATAATAAACGAAAATGAGGGGCTTGAGTATGCATAGCACGGATTCTAACCTGCAGGTCATTTAATTCGCGAAATTTTCTAGTCCCTAACACCAGTGACGATTCGCGGAAGTTAAAGTCCATTAATAAATTTACGTAATACCTACCAACCATTAAAAAATACAATGACATGGTAAATATTGAGAGCCCTACCTGACCTCCGCCCGAGCACCATCGCTCCATAGTAAGTCAAATTCTTACCTGGAAAAAAATACAAGACAATTACACATAGTGTTCATCTTCAGCAACAAAATATTTGAACTGTTTAAATAAAATCATTGCAACAATATTATTTCTTAACCTACACACAACGAATCAAGTTATTCAGAGCAAGTTATAAATAGACCTAATAGCGGAACTCGTATTCGTCATAAAATTTTTTTAAGAATTGACTCAAGATTATATTTTGAGATAAAATTTTAAGTGTGTATCAAAGCCTTGTACGAACATCATTTTCTAGGCTCTTATTTCTGTTCAAATCCCCTACCGTCATGTTAGACCTTTAAGGACATATTTCGGACACCTTTTCTGCTATTTGACATTTACACGGAAGAAACATACGGGGACGGAGTCGGCCAGGGCTGATTTAAGGAGTCCTCCCAGCATTCGCCTGGGATTGAACCCGTATCCTCTCGAATGTGAGGCGAGTGTTCTACCACTATTCCAACAGGCTCGGTAATGAACCCAGTGAGCAATATGTACCACCACCTACACTCGGTACTCACCATGAACCCTCCACATCAAAAATGTGAGTTAAATGTCTTATTACTAGAGACGTGAATAATTCACAGTTTTCTTCCAGGCACAGGCTGGAATGCCAGCAACTGTATATCCCTGCAACTTTCACAATTGGTCGTCGTCTTATTTGGCACCACCTTGAAGTCGATGAGCCAATAATAACAACGTGACTATATGCGGGCCCATTTCACTGTGTCAGCGAGCAGCCAACCAACAGCTTCTGCCTACATCAGTGCACATATATTCTTGGCGGCTAGCCTGCAGGTCAGTGAACCCGACAATTTTTTCCCTTCCCTACTAATTACGTGTATTTACCAAATTCTAGAATATGTGTTAGTGACAGTATGATTCTCTAGACTTAGCTCAACTGCCGTTAATAACCTCCGCCATACCATCGCGTAGCGCGAGCTGGACTATCTTAGTTGGTAAGGCAAGATTTTGAAAGTTCTCTGCCAAGACATACATAGAAGACTATATACATAGAATAAAATACGAAACTCTTCGTCAAGTTGTGTGTATATACAGGATGCGGAAAGATTACACGTCTTAAATGTAGGGGTGGCTTGGGGCTACTAAAACAAGTATTTTGAAGATAGGAACAATTAGTCTCCGACTTACCGTTAAGTTGTTACACGCGTCCGAAATGCTGAAACTGACAATAAAAATTTAAAAAATTCTATGTATATATATTTTTAAATACAAATAAATTTTATTCTTTATTTTTATTAGCATGGCATTATAGCCTGCGATGTCTTTATCCACTGTGATTTTTTTTTAGTTTGGTATATCAGTTGGTTTTAGTGTAGTCGTTAAACGGAAACATGCAAAATATGACTTTAAACGAGCCATTACGCAAAAACTATGAGAGATAAAAAAATTTCAGAAGAGCCAAATTTAGTCATATTTAGTGTCTAAAATAAGAAAAAAAAAATATATCTGGTACAAATAAAAAAATTATGATGAAAATTGCGGGAGAAAAAAAAGAGGTCCATACTAGGCCCGCAGGTTATCCCTCAGAGGCGGTCAACTTCCAAATAAAATGTAAGTGCTTCGAAAAAAACTACGATAAAAAGTTTCCCTGATTTTATTCGAAAACCATTCAGCATGTTGTCACGCGGTTAGGCTACGAAAAGCATTTAAGGATCTTAGCACAGGTCTATAATTTTGCCATTAACTGTTATCGTTAGGGCCCGGTAGTTTTCGCGAAAAGATTTTTGCCTCACTTTGTTTCAGTGTCTTACGTGCACACCTGCAGTTCAACTTCATGGCTATTGACAGAGTGTTTTTTGTGCAGAGTCGTTATTCATTTGACTGTGCCAATCAGTACACGGATAACTGTCACACATCACGTCTGTGATTTGCGGGTTTAACATCCACACGCTGGGTGTTACGGCATCCAATCACTGACCACAAAGCAGAGATGCAGGTGCGCACGTAAGGCACTGAAACAAAGTGCTGCAAAATTCTTTTCGCGAAAATTACCGGGCTCTAGTTATCGTTCCTAACAAGTATTTTTTTGAGTGTGAAAGTGACCGAATCGGGACTTTTGACACTGATTGTTATGTAAGAGTTTTCACGATATTCTGAATACTATAGACCTGTAGAGCGACTCATTCCCTTTCGTCGCGTAAGATAAAATGATAGTGTTGTCGCTGAAAGTCCCATAGTAAAAACGGTTCAGCGGGAACCTTGCACGCTAGTTCAGCGCTTGGCTCGTTGAGGCGATGCGGCATTTGATGCGCTCTTCAAGGTCGACCTTACAGCTCCGTCGCTTTTGAGCCTCTCAAGCGCGGGTAGACGGCGCCCTTAAGCGGTGACCACATTATTTTATTTATGGGCAGCATAGTTCAAAGTCGAACGCTTGTTTCTATAGTTATGTTTTTCGAAAACTATTTTTAAATTTCCACATACGCCAGTCTGAAAAAAAAAAAAAACATTTTTAGCCTTTATGGGGGCAAAAAAAAAGTTTCTAATCAACGTGCCGACATTTTAAAACTATAGCGACATAGTTTGAAGTGTTCTTCTCGTAGATATACAGATATAATGTGACTTAAATCGTTTCGTCAAAAAGAGAATAGTCGTAACTCGCGGCAGTGCATTTGAAGGGCAGGTAGGGTCTTCGGAACTGGGACTAATACACAAAGAATACCAGGGAAGTGAGGCATTTGATTCATCGCAAAGCGGTGAACAAAGGAGCCTATGTGGGCCGCTTGCAATGTCATCACATTCCAATCTCATCCCAGCCCACCTCGCTCCACATCAGCTATTCAGCATCTGAGCGTCGTGCATCGTATATAGCGGGTCTTATCAGTACTGCATCCGCACCGCAGTCACGAGTACCACATTATTTATTACGTCTTTAAGGCACAGTTAAGGCATAGACGCCTTATCTCGCACATGCCACTTGTTGACATTACAAACAGTAACACAAGCTGCATTTTTCTGAGCCCTGGCGCGAGCAAACATTATCATGCACAAAAAAGAGAAACATACATTTGTGCACTGCATGACAACATACACCAGAGGCGGATACAAGGGCGGGGTTGGGGGGGGGGAGTTAAGGGGTAAATTGGGGAAATCCCTTACCCAAGAGCCCAACCTTGTTTTAGAAATGTTACACTGTTTATTCAAACTGTTTAAAATGCAGTATATGTTATGAACTTGCAATATATTCTGAGAAACTGACTGTAAACTCTCTGAAAATGTTCCAATTTGTATCCGTTGTGTGTTAAACATTAACGTTCAAAATCTTCTCAAAGCGTACAATTTTGCATCTTAAAAACAAAATTTTTCCGGAGGAGGACCCCCGAACTCGCTTTAAATCGCCAACCGGTGCTAACAAAAATATATCCCTCATCCCCCTTTAATTCCATGCTGGATCCGCCCCTGACATACTCTCTCACGTTTTTTTTTTTTCAAAGTATTGTGTTAGAAGCAATTTGAATTATTTGTACCGATGTAAAAAATACCTGGCATGGTCTCTGTAAGTCCTCGCCTGCGCGGAACAGCATGCCTTGTAGTACGAGCCTGTGTATAGGCGACGTGGACCTACTGGGTCATGTCGCAGTAGCGCGGGGACACGATGACTGGCATAGATAGAGGTAACAATAATCGGGAGATGACTTGTGACGTAGCTGAAGCCGCTTTTCTGGGCGTCACGTTATGGCGCTGATGCCTTTTGAGGTTATGAAGACTTGTTTCTATTCATCTTTAAATAACATCTAAGTTATTAATGAAAATAAGCCTTATAACAAATAACATTAACTATTTATTTGCTTTAATCAGGGCCTTAGTTACCAACTTACCACATTATACAAAAACTTTGAAAGCTAAAAATGTTTTTATTCCAGTAAATAATAATCGCAAAGTATGTCTACAAAGCAAGCCATGGCTCGTACAAATATTATATATATATATATATAAATATTATATATATATATATATATATATAATTACTAAAACAGTTAAAATTTTGGGTAAGCCGTCGGCTTAAATAATAAGGGGCCGCCATTACGTAATACAAAAAAAAAAAGGCGGCTTCATGTGTATGTCCCGTCGTCCATACATATCGGTAACGGGAGCTGGCTAACGTGTCGCGACAACAGCGCGGGCGGCTCGTAGCGGCGACACGCGCAGTTATGACGAAGAGCGCGCGGCCGTGACGTCACCCCGCTCCGCCGAGCACGACTGGCCCCGAACCTACCTTTTCCCTCTACTTCCTGCTTGACCGCCGTCGTCTAACGGAGCATTCGGCATTAGCTCGAACATATACGTAGCCCAGCATAACCGTTCTGGATGGGGGACGATAACCATTCCGTATAATCATCAAGAATTGTAACTAGCGTCCCGTTTTCAAAACCTCACGTAAGAAAATGCATATCATACACCACTGAACAGTGCTAAATTAATGTTCGCACATAGATACTTATGGACGTTAAAGACTATTGATTCCTTAGTGTAGGCGATTCAAGATAAAGAGAGAACTTATCAAACCCTGGTGAATTTGCCCTTTCAATTAAGTTATATTATCCTGCCACTTTTTAATTCAAACTAAAACGTGTACGTAACAATCAAAGTGTATACATGTTAACATACTCAAAATTCGAAGACTGAGGTCACAATACATATTTCAAATTATTACTTCAGACTAGATGGTTTATAAAGTGCTCACTTTATGGCGAACAACCTGTACAAACTTTGGGCACTACAACCAAATATTGTACGATATTTGCTACAACTGCTCACTATCGTTTACGGCTACTGAAGTCCATGGCATTCTCTTCATTCATTTATTATAATAATAATGTTTCAGGCTTCTCCGTTAGATTTCTTGTTTGTATTAGATGTGTTGTTAAGAGTTTATTAAATCTCGACAAACTGTATGACAATACATAAACTGTTGTTACGGGCGTCGGGAAATATGTACGTGAGAAATAAGCTGATAAATTGGCACAATAGAGTCGGTACCGCAGTGCCATCTACCGGTCGCGAGCAACATCCTACCTCGCCGCACTGCCGCCAGAGCGCAATGCAGCCCACCTAATGCTTCCACCTAGCGGCGAGAACACACACTTCGCGACCAATGACGAAACGTTCTCTGGCGTGCGCAAGCAACTAGTTCATCACTTTATTTTTACATTCAACTACTCAGCTTGAAAGATTTACACCGGCTTAACATTATCGTGCCAGAACAGAGCGGGCATGAGGCATAACAATGCTGTCGTACAAGTTATAACCAGCATGCATAATGGTAAAACATTTTTTTTCATTAAAAAAAAAAAAAATACTGTCAAGAACAATAACAAAAAAAAAGTCTATTGTGACGCCATCAGTACATTTTGTTTATTACTTAAGTCTAGGCTGCAACGTATTTATTTAATTTATTTATTTACTTTTTATTCACTCCGTAAATCTCTAACAATGCCTTGAAAGGCTGAGGTATGGAGCACATCATCAATCTTACATAATACAATTAAACAATACGCACATATATGGACAGGCAATATAAAAATAATGCAATGTGTAATCAACATTACAAAATGCCATAACATTAATATGCAGGATATCTTAAACAAAAAAAAAAAATATTTTTTTTACATCAGTTCTATCTTTAAGTTACTGATTTACATATTAAGCCTATTTGCATTACTACCAAATGGATGAGGGAGATTTACAGAATTCTAAATATTCATCTATAGTATAACAATTGTGGGTTGTCAAAGTTTTCTTCAGTTTACTCATAAATGAGTTTGTATTGCTATTTCTCAAGTTTTTATAACTTTGGGGCAAGGAATTATAAAGCTTTACTATGTTGGAAAAGGCGCCTTTTTGAAATAATGTGAGCGAAACTCCTGGTTGCCTAGTTTGTGTAAGTTTTTACAGGACCTAGTATTGTGGCTGTGTACATTAAGATTTTTATTGAAGATGCTCATATTATGTGTCGCAAAAGAAATTGCTTCATATATATATATATATATATATATATATATATATATATATATTGTCAAGTAACTGTTAATATGCCTTGTTATTTAAATAGCTCTCTGCATGAATTTTAATATTTTTTTTGCAGATTATTCTAATAGCTCTTTTTTGGAGGATAAATATTTTTTTAGAGTCTGTAGACATTCCCCAGAACAACACAATAGCTCTTTTTTGGAGGATAAATATTTTTTTAGAGTCTGTAGACATTCCCCAGAACAACACTCCATAAGTCATTAATGAATGGAAATATGAAAAGTAAACTATTCGTAATGTATCTTTTCTCACAATCTGCAATAAATACCTTAGAGCAAAACATGCTGCACTCTTTCTTTTAACCAATTGTGTTATATGTTATTTCCATTTCTGTTCCTGGTCTATATGTAACCCTAGGAATTTAGTTGTGGATACATTTTGAATTTGGATGTCATTGAATTTTACACTTAATTCAGTAGCAATCTTATTCTTTGTAATGAATTGTATACAGTTTGTTTTCTCAATGTTACGTACCAGTTTATTCATTGAAAACCATCCTAATAGCTTTGTAGTTATCTCACCACTTAATTCCTCCATTTCTTTTTGTGATTTGGTTTTAAGCAATAAGCTAGTGTCATCAGCAAATAAAACTGTATTGATAGTTGGGCCAAGATGTGATGGTAGGTCATTTATGTAGATTAAGAAAAGTATTGGCCCCAATATAGAGCCTTGAGGAACACCGTGTTTAATGTATCTAGGGTTTGAAATGCAGCTATCTGTAGAACTGTTTGATACTTCGACTTTTTGAGTTCTATTGTTTAGGTATGAATTAATCAAGACATTCAACTTGCCATTTACTCCGTATGAAGCCAATTTTTTAATTAAGATATCATGATTTACACAATCGAACGCTTTTCTTAAGTCACAGAAAATGCCCAATGTCTGTTCTTTGTTGTTTAATGAGTCTAATATACTAGTTGTTAGCTCATATATAGCATTTGTAGTTGATAGGCCTTTCCTGAAACCAAACTGTGATGATGAGATTATATTACAAGTTTCTAAATGTTTAATCAATCGTACATAGATTAACTTTTCAAATACCTACACACTTGTGATAAGAATATCGTAAACACAAGTGCCGAGAGCTTGCTATTGTAAAAAGTTTAGTAATACGAGGTGCACATTTGGCCGTCATTGTTGTGAAGAAATTTGCGATAGTACATTGAGGACACATAGAAAAATAAATTAAACCAAACGTTTAACTTACTAAATAATGTTATAGCGTTTTTAAATGCACCTGAAGATCATTCGAACACAATTATTTTCGTTTCTTTCGTGGCAATTATGTTTCTGGAAAAAAAAACTGCAACCACTTTCTCTCATTATCATAGATACAGCCGTCGTTTTTATGTACAACCAATAAAATAAGCATTTTAACTTTGTCCATCCTTAAACCTTTCGTGCAGAGGTTTTCGGAGAGTAAAATTACTGTAAAATCAAAACAAGAATTTTTTTTTTAAATTTGGTTGTTATAGAGTCCCGGATATTAATTGCCTAAAATTATAACAATTGCAGATTTCTATTTGTAAGGATTTTGTGGTTTCAATCCCTTATTTTTGTAAATACATATTTTTTTTTATTTTGTTACTCTAGAGCAAAGCATACTACCGCTCAGTGCTTTGTAAATAAACGTCCGTTAATAGAATATCCACTCGGCAAAAAATTTTCATCGAATTATGATCAGTAGTTCATATTTTATCGACGATTGAATATTCCAGTTACTCGCTCGACAAAGAAATGTTTAGAAACCATGCAAATACAGTGCATTGGTCTATTTCAAGATAGGTATGGTCACGGCCGTAGAAGAACAGGTCTGGACACTCGCCTATCTACCAACGTATTTTGTTTGACCCACTTGTTTGGCTGTATTTCGTCAAGTTACCGAGAATGCCGTACTTTTTGGCGCTGTTTTCCATTGTTAAATTTATAAAGTAAATAAAGATTGCTGGAGCCTTTTCTTAAATTTGTGAGCAAAGAAAGTATTTCACAAATTGATAAAAAATACGTTTTGATAAATTGTTTATATTAGCGGAAAGGAAGTGGGAGGAGTTTAGTCCGACCGCCCTAACAACAGCGCCAATAAAACACGATATTCTCGGTAACTTGGTGAACTACAGCCAAACAACAAGGGGGTCAAGTTTCCAGGCGAGTGTCCAGACCTGTTCTTCTACGACCGTGGGTATGGAACAGGCGAAATATACCGTACGCTATACTTTCAGAGTCACCAAACACATACATATTTGCACAATTGAAGTAATAAATTAATATAAGTAATTTTTCTACGATTCTCTTGCAACAAGTATTTTAATAATTTCTTTGAATGATTCATGCAATGGAAGTGAATGATTTTTAGTGAATTCGTGAACACGTGCCATTGTTAAAATATGTCGTCCCAGAAACTACGCGTGTTGCTTTCGTGTCACCTGGATTTCTGGGAGCACATAGTGCCCACGGTTTTAATACAAGTCGTCATTTAACATTAATTGCTTATTTCTGTTTTTGAGTTCATTAATTTGAATTTTTGTTGTGAGGTGTCAGTGATCCAAAATTATTACAAACGAGGGATATTTTTGTACGAGACAATTTTTATCTGCTGTAGTGTCACCGGCTTGAGCGCTCGTATCGGTAAGAGGTTTGAACTGACCAACCACAGAGATTACATGAATTTTAAGTTACGTGAAGTTGACACATTTTGGTCAGCAATTAAAGGGAGCGAGTACCTTTTTTTTGTGAAAAAAAATTTAATTTAATTTAATTTTAAAAAAATACTACATTTCAAGCTGTTTAAAATGATATATAGCACTTAATACTTTGCAACTCACAAACTGCCCAAAAAATTTATTAAAATTTTGGTTGATTATATAGTGAAAGGCTGCACCCTACAATTTTATATGCAGGTATTTTTCCTATTTGAGAATACATTTGGCAATATTTCTAGGTTGGCACTGCACTAACCAATATTTGTTGTAGGTTGGTAGCACTGCAAAATATGTTTTGTTTTGAGTAAAAAAAATATTTTCATTGTTGTATTTACTCTATGGTGTGCGAGGTTACGTTTGTGCAACAGTCGTAGATTTATTTCACCATATTTTTTTAATAACATATTGTGATAACTGGTTAGTCGGACTGTGTGTTGTATGTGGATACAAATATGGCAAGGATAAAAAAATGCAATCCAAAACGAACATTCAGAGGCAATCAACATACTAACAAACACAATCCTGATGGTAGGTGTCCCACATCATCTGGTCCAGAATCTGCGAATGTAAGTCCCAAGACATCTTCTAGTTCTAAAAAACTGCAGCACTTAAAATTCCAAAATACTTGTATGAAGAGACTGGTATGAATGTAATTGTTGATGTAGAAATTATTTCTAGGTTAGTACAGACAATAGCAAAGTTTAAATTTTGTGGCACTGAAAACAGTCTCCTGCTGACACTCGATGAACAGTTCAAATGTGGTTTGGTGCATCGAATTGTAATAAAGTGCAGTTTTTGTGAAGAAAATAATCAAGAAATGAGTTCAAGGTGCATTATAAACATGTATGAAATAAATATCAGATATGCATATGCACTTCGTTCTATTGGTAAAGGTAAGGCATATGGGAAGATTTTTTAGCAGTAATGAATTTGTCACCACCAAACACAAAATTTGAAAGATACAACACAAAGCTTCTTGCAGCTGTCACTGAAGTTTGTGAAGCATCTATGAGAAATGCTGCAAAAGAGGTTGTACTAGAAAACGAAGGAAGATCAGATGTGGCTGCTGCATTTGACGGTAGGTGGCAAAAGCGGGGACACACATCTATGAATGGAGTGGTGACTGTAACATCATTTGATACTGGCAAAGTATTAGATTTTGAATGCTTATCAAAATTTTGTACAGGCTGTGTTCATAAAATAAACATAAAAAATCCCGATAGAATGTAAGAACACAGAAATGTATGTGCAGCGAATTACGAGGGCTCAAGTGGTGGTATGGAGATTGCTGTAGCAACTGCTCCGTGTGCTCGATCTGAGCAGAAACTTGGCCTGCGTTATGTTCAGTATTTCGGAGATGGAGATTCCAAAGTGTTTTACAAAGTAAACCGTATAGCAATGATATTGACATTACCAAGCTTGAATGTGTTGGGGCATGTGCAGAAACGTGTTGGCACCCGACTTAGACGGCTGAAACAGGTTATGAAGGGACAAAAGCTTAGTGATTGCATTTTTGGAAACTTCGTTCTTCGGAAATGTTCGATTTTGTACCCGAAGTCGTTTTAAATTTCACCTCTTACCAACGCCAGTACAACTGACTCATACAACTCAGCCTTGAAAAAATTTCCAAAAAATAAGTGGGTGTGTACATATACATATATATCCATATATTTATACATATTTAATATATACATTTGTAAATATGTCCATATGTACACTATATATATATATAGAAAGAGAGAGTGAGAAGGGGTGAGGGGGTACCCAGAAACAAACTCACAACAAGCACACCGCCCTGGGCTACATTTACGACGAAAATGTTAGCGTCAAAATGTTGTACGATAGCAATTTACATCAAACATTATTCTACGTGCACTTGACGTAACATATATAAAATAATACCTTGACGTGGAGCGCAAGAGGGGGGCTTATGTCGCACAGTGTTGGCACATTGTTCACGTAAAAATGAATTCGCACAACACTGCCACATTTTCGTCTTCAATCCAGTCCAGGATTGACGTGGAGTGATTATTATTTGGTTGTATCTGGACATCCTGTGTATGTATGAATGTATGCGTGTGTGTATATATAATACACACATGTACAGTACGCGGTTCACCTCAGTTTTCAAAGTATTTTTTTTTTATATTTGTACCAGATATTTTTTTTCTTATTTTAAACATAAATTGTGACAAAATCTTCCTCTTCGAAAATTGTATCTCTCATAGTTTTCGCGTAATGAGTGGTAAACGTCAAAATTTGCACTTTACGATTTTAAGTACACCACTAAAACCAACTGACTTACCAAAAAAAAAAAAAAAAAAAAGACAGTGTAGAACAATGTTGTAGGCTATGATTTGACACATAGCCTATATAAAACAATAAATTAAATACTTATGTATTTTTAAAAAATGCTGAATTTCAAAATGAAATATTTTAAAAATTTTAATTTTTTTTTTCCAAAATACAGCAATTTCTTTATTTTTGTAGCCTTACCCTGATGACAGCGGCAGCAAGGTTGACGTCACCACCTCAACCTAGATGCCGAGATCTATACGTAACACATCTGCATAAATATTTTGGAATGACTGGAAATTCGTTTTCTGTAAGTGCGCCATGGTACAGCGGAGAATACCAATGATTTGTATGTTCTGTATTACAATAGTGTTGGCTTGGAAGCGCGGGTGTCGCAGTGGCCAGAGCACTCACTTTCCACCGAGAAGATCCGGGTTCAAATCCCGGCGGGGTGGAGCCCCAGATCTTCGATTCCCCAGCAATGTTGCCAGGTCATGGAATCTGCCCCATATCGTGGAACTTTTTAAATAATATAATAAAATATGAGACAAAGGAATATTTTATTGTAAATATTAATGTTATGGGTCTTTTAATCACAACCTCATTTGATAAGCTATTACAAGCTTCATAGTATCTGCTATGTTTTTAGTGTATTACGTTTAAGTGTTTTTGTACGAGTATCTATTTTTGTAAGTTATTTAGAGATTTATTAAAAAAATTTTCGTTGTGTTTTTTGCTATACATGTCCGTTCCAAAGGCTAGGAGCACAAGACGCTGGAAACATACACATAAATAACCCATGTAATATATTGTACAAATTAACGGTCAATTTAAAAATAATGCTGTCTTGAAACAATATAATTTTTCCCAGATGTGGGATTTTTTGTTGCTGAAATATGACTTCTGAATATGGAGCATGGGATTTCTAATTCTCCAACACTGGCAGCACTGTTCCCCAGGTGATGCCGCTGGTCAGAGGGGGTTCCCCCCGGGGGCCAATCAACTGTCGGCCTTCATTCCAAGCCATACTTCGGGGTAAACAGAATCACACACGGACGCCCAGTTGTAAGTCGGGATGTGATACTCTGGTCCTCCTGTACCCCCTCCTCAAATGATAATCAGAACTATTAGTTCTCGCGTCACTTGGCTACAGTACACACTCACTGACGTCACAAGGCAAGATGTCTAAAGTGGAGAGTGCAGTTGTTACTGAAGTAGTGTGTAGGTTTCCTCGGGGGATTCCCGTGTCTTACTCTCCTGTCCTCCGCTTCCGCCGCTGCCCCATCTTCATCTCACCTTACGTCATTCTTCCTTTGCCTGGTGTAAGCAACACATGGCAAACATGGAGTTTTCGCTTTGTGTAGCCTTTATGTGCACGAATTGTACAAGTGGTAATATTTTCATAGGATATTCAGTATTAAGGGCACTGCCTACCACGGAGAAGCGTGGAACGAGTAAGGATATGTATTTATTCGCAAGTTTAATTACACTCGGCGGTGCTGTGTCATTTTTAATGATATCGCTTTCTGACAAGAACATGTTCTGCATGGAGAAGAAGAGATTACTACCTAGGGAAAGAACATTAAAGAAAAAAACAAGAGGTGACGTTTTCGAGTGTTTTCTGATAATGAAAATATTCATTTGGTCATTGTGTTAAGGGTATTATTTTACCAATATTAACAAAAAAAAAGGCCGCTGGTGGCATATACGTATTTAAGTTCGACACGTAATGAGTCACATGTCATATATTTAGAAGGTGTTATGTATCAATAGACTATCTGCCATTTGTTGAGACATACAATATTTGTCTGCTTTGAAATAGTTTTACAAAAAGTGTTTCAAACCTATATTCTGTGGTTATAAATATTGACTCTATATGATTAAAATATCTTTCTAAGACTGTTCAAAATATGAAAAACTGAGTAAATCATATTTAACTATTAACTGATAATTTACACGTAGTCCATTGATGCATGTCCAGCCATATTCTTTAGTTTCTACTTTTTTAGCGTTATAATTTTTTACGCATGTACTAGAGCAGATATAAAAAATCTGTCTGGCAATATTATTTTTTAAATCGTCTTCTCCATTTGGGCCTATTTTTTTAAAGCGATAAATACTGTGGTTTTAGCTAATTATGAAATTAACGACATTCTGGTTAATTGACTTTTTAGTCGAAACCGTAGATATAGTATCTTGCTTTGAAACAATTAGCTATCACGCTGAAACCATTTAAACAAAACTGCTTGACAGATTTTTTTTATATATGCTGTCATTTAAGTTTAAAAAAATTATCACAAAAACATTAGAAACTAATGTGCATGGCCGACTGACGCACTGTTAAACGTACGAGTTTCTTGGTACACTTGCCAGTATTTAGAGACGATACGATACTTTCATAATTGTTTGTGAAAATACCATAAGTAAAGTTCAATAATAATTATCATTGTGGAAATAAGACGGAAATATCACAAACAAATATAATATTATTTTCTCCAAGTATTTTTGGACATTAACACGTCAATGTTGTGGCTCTTGTGAATGGTTTTTCCGTACATCCATTTTTCGCTTCGGTTCGTCCGCATCAAATTTCCTTGAAATTTTTCGTTATGCCCTCGCATCGGCAATGTTTACATCAATAGACTTACGGATTAGGTCATGTGACGTGAACAGTGGAATTGTGTTGCATGATTTTAGAAACAAGGATATATACATTATTAAACAAACAGCGGTGATGTTCTCAGGTGCGAATAAAAATTTCACATATTTTTCATAATACCATAAGCATGTATGGTGTGAATTATCGACAGATTGCTAGGTAACTGACAAAATGTGATTTTAAAAAAAAAAGTACACATAAATTCAAGAGGACTTTACAGTAAGTTGTATCACTCATTTTGTTCACAATTATTTTTCTACAGTGTACCAAAGTTTCGTTACTTCAGTACCAGAATATGTGAATACGGGCGTTAGTCATGACTTGATAATTGCAGTCGAATTTTGAAATATATTATAATTGTACATTAATTAAGTAATTTTTTTTTCACGTCTTTATGAAATTTCCGCTTTCGTTTGTCGACAAACTTTCGTATGTCAACAACATACAAAGAAATTTTGAAGCAATATTTTATTATTAATAATGCGTTGTTGTTTTCTATTATCCTACCTGTACACAGTTTTATCGACTGGAAAAAGTACGTCGGCGCGCTGCACAAATGAAGCTGAAGCCAATGAGACGCCAGCGAGACGCAATGATATGTCATTTTTTATGGTACCAATGTACGAAAATAAAACACACTTCATACAAGGACAAAATGCCATTGTTAAAGACACCACGCTCAGTAAGAAAAAAAACTGTTTCTAAGCCCTCCAACACAGCTGAAATCCGCATGTCCAGACCGGCGTACTATAAAATGTACCAACTGAATGTATGCGAAACCCAGAATCTTGCACTGCACTTTGCTACACACTTTACACAAATAAAATAATATAGTCGCTGCTGAAGTCCCACAGTAAAGATGTTCATTGTGTGTCATGTGATTTGTAGTACGGAAAATGAGTGTGTTTTCAGGCCTATGTTCTAATAACACTTCTCGTTCCTCTAGACGTGAGTACTGTCTCCCAAAATATCATTATGCTCTCTTGCAAAAAGTGGTTCAAAAATACTTTCGCTATCTACAGTAATACAAGTTTCGATTATATTTTATCAAGTAATAGACTACTAAAAAAAATTACGTTCTTAAATTATTTGTAGCAATTATTATAGTTTTTTTTTATTTTGCAATGCAAAGTTCAAAATCGCATTACATGACCATAATAATCCACATCTTAGAATGAATGTTAAGTACACTGGTACACGATAGTAAAGTTTCATGGTAATTCATCCCGGGGTTTATGTATCATACAATACAATCCAAAACAAAAAAAGTTCTACATCAAACACTAATCGAAGGCCAAGTACAGGTACCGTTCCAGATAATTTCTTCATTAAATTGCTATAACTAAAAAAAAAAATACTTGAACCAGGGTAACTTATTTTATAAACTTTGCATCGAGTAATGTTTAATTCTATAAAAAGTTCATAATCGTGTTAATCTATACACAAATTGTTTTCCAGTTTCGCAACGTTATCACATTTCCTTTAATATGAATTCACAAAGTCATTAAAAACCTTTCACACTTAAGACATATTGTTTTGGCACTTTAACAGTAAGTGTGCGTGGTAGGTAAACAAACAAAAAAAAAATTGTGTGTTTTTGTAAAGTGAAGATAGAAAAACTACAAAAAAAATAATGATATTGGTCAACTTTGTAAGTAAATTTACCCAGAATGATGCATTTGTTGAGCATGAATTCTTGCGCCACAATTAAAGTACGAGATTTCGACGTCGAAAACTGTTCTTTAGAAATACGTGTCCATAAAAATAATTTTTCTCAGGTTGGTAACACCTATTGTCTACGGTTACTGGTATTTTTTTTGCTGGAAGATGTGCCGTGTCCTGTGTAACAAGTGACGAAAGAACACAAATAAGCTGGAAGGAGATATGTTGATGAGGGGTTTAAAAGTGCCACACGGAGATGAGGCCCAGGCCAGAGGGTAAGACAGCGCATGCTGCAAGCCAAGCACAGGGGCAGATCAGCTGCGGATAGACAGACGGTGAACAATACACCGAGGTGCGGGGCCCTGGAGAGAGGGAGGGCGAGGGAGGGGTACTGAAATAGACGGGCCAGCAGCTATTCTGGAGCCGTGACTGTGAATGAGAGCGGCACGACGGCAGGCGTCTCACTTCCGGCCTACCATTCTCTCGCCACACTCCTCTACGCTGATACACCTATACACGTCACTCGGAATAAAGCGAGCACTCAACTAAGTATCATTCCGCGCGTAACGGCTAACGATGTGGACGTGTCTAACCCACGATCGTAGAACAGGTCTGGACACTCGCCTATCTACCAATGTATTTTGCTTGACCCCCTTTTTTGGCTGTAGTTCGTCAAGTTACCGATAATGTACTTTTTGGCGCTGTAATCTGTGCGGTCGGACTCAACTCCGCCCACTTTTTCCATTGTTAACAATATAAAGTAAATAAAGATTTCTGGAACAATGATTTAAAACTGTGAGCGAAGGAAGTATTTCATAAATTGATAAAAAATTCGTTTTGATAAATTGTTTATCTTAGTAGGAGGGAAGTGGGCTGAGTTTGAGCTCGACCGCCCGGATTACAGCGCCAAAAATGTATAGCATTATCGGTAACTTGGCGAACCGCTGTCAAGCAACAGGGGGTCAAGTTTCCAGGCGAGTGTCCAGGCCTGTTCTTCTACGAACGTGATCTAACCTCTCTGGACATGTCACTTGATGTTTGCTCGTGCAAGATATTGTGCAATGAATATACACAGTTTAATAAAAAAATATATTAATTACGTAAGATACAATTATGTAGATTTCGGTTCGTATTGTTTATGTTTTAATGGGAAAATACACGGAAGTATATTGCGTAATTTCGATGCCAACCATACAAACAGTATGGTAACCATCGTTAGTGTCAAATAATATGCAGTAACAGCTATACTCTGTCCACTCTAAGGTTGCAGCAGAAATAAAGATTGCTAACGAAATAAATCAAAGCAATTGAATTACATCATGATTCCTCACATTGTGATTGTGCCGTAACACAATCACCTTGTATTTTTCAATATTTCAAATGAAATTTGTGCTGTGCAAAAAATGTTATTGATATTCACTTGGATGAATTAGCTGCAACCTTAGAATGGATAGAGTATAGTAATATTTTTAAAAGGTTAAATTTTTAGTGCTCACTTTATCCCGAATAGCCTTTTTTATACCTCTACGACAGTATTAGTAGATAAGAGTTGGTTCGCGATGAAGTCAGCCCTACTGACCACCACATATTCTACAATAGTATTATTATACATATTATTTATTGTGATCTTGCATGTTAAGGTTTGATTACAGTACAACCTAATTTGTTTCTAAGTTTGCTTTTAAAAAACTGACAAAAATATTAATCAACTGAAGGGATAAAGTGACTAGGGATTCAAAAGTACTCACGTTATCTTGATCCGCCTATACGCGTCTTGTCACGACCACATATACCTGCGCAGACATATTCATTATGGGCCCTGCAATAACCCAGATATTAACTTGGCCAAAAAAAATATTAATAATAGACTTCACACTTACCTGGTAAAAATTACCGTCTCCAGTTCTACAAAAAAAATTTAATTGCATGGGGATACCCTCTTCATAAATGTATACGGAATATTGGGGAAAAGGGTAGTAACTTACGACCGTTATGCATTGAAAAATTTGTTATTGTTCCGAACATTGTGCAAATCTTACACATTAAATTAATAGTCACAAATAAATTTTCCAGTTCCACAGTTTTCGTAAAAGCGCACATCAAAGTGGAGATTCGACCGTTTTCGCTACTTACCCTATTCAAACTATACGAATGAAATAGATTTAAGGTGCAAGTAAATGTATTTGCTCGCATGAAGACACCTTTATAATATCACGTAAAAATTGATTGCATTAAAATAAATTATTGACTAAGTAAATTTTTCGTTACATGTGCTAAAAAAACAATTTATATATATATATATATATATATATATATATTTTTTTTTTTTTTACGTGAAATAACAAACATATCATTCTGTAATTACCTTAATACATTTACTTACTTTCACTCTGAATTATTTCAGTTGTATAGTTTCAATACCTTTTACTTTACGTAAATAACGAACATAGTTAAATCACTACTTTGATATACACTCGTACGAAAACTATGGAACTGAAAAACATTTTGTTTCTGGGAAATTACTATAGTGTCGTGTGTAAAAGTTGGGCAGTGTTTGAAACATGTATTAAATTTTTTTCCCCGCCGTCTACTGCACGCTTCAAATGCGTTGCAGTGTGTTCGTAAACACGTTTCTTCTACGAAAGTATTCCACGTGTGCCGATTGTGCCAACGTACAAAAAGAAAAACTTCAGACAAGGTCGGAACCTCACTGTTAAGACGCACGCTCATTAAAAACATTGCTTCCAAGTCCTCCAACGTGGCCAAAAACGGCATTTTTCAGATTGCGTACTTCAAAATATACTAACCATATGAACGTGAAACTAAGATTTCGACCTGCACTGAACTTAGTTGCAGGATTTCCAACAATAAAATTACATGGTCACCGCTTGATGCCCCATATAGTATAAACGGTTCGGCGGGAACCTTGCACGCTAATTCAGCGCTTGGATCGTTGAGGCGATGCGGCATTTGATGCGCTCTTCACGGTAGCCCTTATGTCTCCGTCATTTCTTAGCCTCTAACGCGCAGGTAGGCGGCACCCTTAAGACGGCCGCCAGGTGAAGGGTATGTTTACATATGAAAGAGTAATTGTACACCTCAATTTCGAACCGATCAAGTACAAACATCTTGAGGAACAAGTCTGGAAGAAAGTTTTTTTTTTTGCCAAGTTTGAGGACTTTAAACAATGCTTCAAACGTGCGTGATGTCTAGAGACATGCAAAATTCGCGTTATCATTTGGTAGCAGACTGAACTTCACTTTCCTATACATAACAGAGAATAATCTGCTATTCAATTGGCCACGAACTTTTATGTGTTGTCATTTACGTGTGTTACGTCTTTACAGAGACTGGCCTCTCTACCGTGTAAGCATTCTCCGCGGCAAGTTACGACAATATCGGCCAGCGGGAGACGTCGAACAAGCCTATAGTCACTTGGAGTCTAGTCAGCTGTCAGAAAAATAACGCGAATTTTGCATGTCTCTAGTGATGTCTTATAAAATATATTCACAAGAAGTTTCCTTCTCGTAGATAAGCATTGTGTACGCATGTTAACTGGTCTCTGTTGAAAAAAAAAAAACGTAACTCAATGATAACTTGTGATGGCAGCGACGGGAATCGCAGAGCTAGTTTTTAATCGTCCAATTACACATAGTCTTACACTCCAAGGTGGCCCACCACCTTACGAAACCTCGTATACCATACGTTGCAAGTGTGATTTGTTTTAATTTTTAATACGGAGCACGCGGATGGAGTTTGCTGATGGTTTCCAGACAAATACGGACGTTTTACATTCAATTAATGAAATAAAACGGGTACGTGATACGAGTTGAGACATTTGAGAAACTACCACCTTTAACTTGATTATGTGACACAAATAGCGCCCACTGTAATTTAATGAGTCAAGTGTGTAGTGGACTGCCTACTTGTCAGGCCACGTGCTTTCTGTTTTGAATAATGTCACCACGGATTTCTCGCAAACGGTTCATCTGAGTGTTCGGACAGGACGACATTTTTTTTGTTAATTTTAACGGGCTGATTAATAAATACGTAAAATAAATCTCTTAAAAAGTGTTCGTTAATAAGTTTCATGCAAACGCATGGTGGAAACCCCCATTTCTACAATAGGAGGTTGACCTTTCCAACCACATTTCCCGAGGTGAATGATCTCCATTATACGAAACACAATTTTACCTACTTGTCCCTAAATAGCAATTAGTTTCTAAAATATAAATCGCAATTATTTTCTCAAGATATTTCATTTAAATTATTTCAAAATCCAACATTTGGGGGCGCACAGCTCCCTCAATAAACAATTTCGGGAAAAGTGGTTCTTACATTTTCGTCTTATTTTTTCCTAAGGAATTACCTGCCAACGTTTGTCAGGTTATTCAAACTCACCCTGTAGATTATACCATTATACACCCCAACCTAACAAAACATAACGTAGCCTAATATTAGCTAACCTACCCCAACATTACCTAACCTAACTCAACATTATTTAAAATAACCAAATCTAACTTACCCCAACACAACTCAACCTACCCGAAACTGAAACACAACCCAATGTAACTTCCTACCATAACATATCCTACCTTACCCTAACACCTAACCTACACCAACCTGACCTAACCTACACCAACCTAACCTACACCAACCT
>PNEQ01109971.1:0-30198 GCA_003012365.1 Medauroidea extradentata
CTCGCAGGAGAGGAGTGACGATAGCCCTCTCCCTGAGCGCGCCCAAAGGCGAGTGTGAGAAATTGTGAAGCGCGGTGACTTATATAGGGAGTCCACGCATTCTCGGCGTGTTCATGGAAGGCATACGAAGCACATCTGACCATTCAAATTAATATTATTAACATGGCGATTTTCGATATCACTGGAACAGCCTTAACTTTAAAGTATGGCAGAATGTAAACACCTCTTTTTTTATAGCCATGTTGCAGGACTTACAAACTATGTTTTTAATAAGTTTGGTGAACTAACGGTGATATTCTGTCCTTATTCGAAGTATGTTTTTTTTCGAGTGTTGGCACATGTGGACGTAAAAAAAGTTTTCCTTGACCATTACAACGCTTTGAAGCACGAGTACGCGGTGAGAGTTGTCATTTCACTATTTCCTTGAAACTTTGCATCGCGTTTGCATGACCCTTTACAACTACATTTTGCAGGTCCTGCCTGTATAGTTTGTATATTCTAATCCTGATAGTTGACAGAAGTCTACCGCAGCAATTATCAGTCCATTGGTCGTGGGTTACATGTGAACACTGGACTGGCAGTCTTACGCGAGCCGTAATGTATAAATTGTTCTACAGTAGTCGTCTACCTCGAGCTGTCATATACTACTGAAGCATAGTAACGAAGAAGCGATAAAGGAAACACTGACGAGCGAATTTTGTGTCACTTTAACATGACTATGTATACATGCGTCAGGCAATTCGTGGGTACGGACTTTTCCAAGTCAATTTGATGTAAGAACAAAGTAGAAAATAATCTTTAGCAAAATGTCGTAAGGCCCTCTTAGTTTACGAGAAGTGTTTCACAAAAAACTAGCGACGTGGAAATAAAGGGTAAGGTAATTCGTGGATACAGACTGCACTACATTAACCTATGGCCAAAACTCAGGTAAAAATACTCGTCAGGCGCTTTGTTTACAAGGAAAATAACATGACAGTGTGAGCAACTACCCTATATTCCCGCTTACTAAGACCTATCTCGTAAACTAAGGCCTGGCGACTTTTTTATTCAAAGAATATTTTCTACTTAGTTTCGGTCACTTATTCGCGTGGTTCAGTTTGTATCCTCGTATCACCTGACATCACGTATATACCTGGTACATGAACATTTTTCAAGCATGTCACACTACAACGCTAACAATTTACTCTCATTATGTTTATCTACATTTCACACTAAGGTTATATAATTAAAAAAATACTACACCCTTTTTTGGAACATGATTTTGGGGCTCCACAAAATTACTAGATATGGCATTTTTAGGATTCTTTAAATTCCAAAATACCAGTCTCAGGAAACAAGAAGCATAGCCTTAACTACAAACTAACCACAGATGACATTTTAGAGTCACCACTTAAGGGTGTTGAAGTGCGATAAAATCATAATTTTATATTTTTATGAAATATTGTTGGTTTTGTAGACGATACTTGTGAGTACATTTCACTCTTATGAAAAAATTTTAGCTCCCATAGTTTTCTCATAACGGTGCAACAAAGTCAAAATTTGCTTGTACCGCTGCCATGCAAATAGTGAAAACCAACTGACATACATAAACAAAATAATTCACTCTAATATTACATCGCATGATCTACGTGATAAAGGATTTGAAAAACCATAACGCAACATTTAGAATAAAAAAAAACCGCGAATGTACAGGAAAAAAGTTGAAAAATCAGAAATTTTTTAAAATATAAAAATTGTTACCGGGATTTAAAAAAAGTTTTATTGCGTAGCCCGTCATATGTCATTTCACTGTGAATTATTTCACTTACGTAAGCCAACTGGTTTCCACTATTTGCATGGCAGCAGAACATGCCAATTTTGATTTTGACGTACCATTATGAGAAAACTATGAGAGTTAAAATTGTTTCTAAAGAGGAAATTGTACTCACAAGTATCGTCTGTAAAACTAACATTATTTTAGAAAAATATAAACTTATGATTTTGAACGCCCTTCAAGTCCCAAATGAAACGGTTCTCCACCAAATCTCTGTACATTGCACTGAAATAAAAGTATTGCTGTAGGTACTATAATTCTGTTAAAATAGGGGTAACAGTCCAGTTTAGTTGCCGGTACTCTCTGGATTGTTGCCTACAAAATATGTCTCGTAGAAGTAACAATATGGTCTGTAGAAGGAGTAAAGAGCATTTTTTTACAGGATGTATTTTTACTTCTACAAGAGAGTGTTGTAGGGTCCATCAAGGTTTACGCGATTCGGGATCAAGTGAGCACTCGAAAAAGCCCTGCCAAAGTTCTGTTTTCAGCCAATTTGTATCTTTCCGCGCGTAACGGCTAACGACGGGGAATATCTAACCTCTCTGGACACGTCACTTGGTGTTTGCGCATGTAAGATAAACTGTGTAGTCTGTATATTAATCGATACAGTTTGACACAAAAAAAAGTTTATAAATTATATAAAATATAATTATGTCGATTTCGGTTTATTGTGTTTCAGTATTGTATTTAAATAGGAAAATACACGGAACTATATTGCGTAATTTCGCTGCCAACCATACAAGCAGTAAAGAAAATATAGTTTATGTTGAATGATATGCAGTAACGGCTAGTGATCCTTTTGAGTGCTCACTATATCCCGAACGACCTATAGAACTTACATCCTAACTGAACTGTTGTCTCTATTTTAACATAATTATAGTACCTATAACAATACTTTTCCTTCAGTGAAGCTCAGAAGCGACGGGGCTGTAACGGTACCTTGAAGCGCGCATCAAATGTATCGCCACGAAGCAAGCGCTGAACTAGCGTGCAAGATGCCCGTTGATCGCTTTTTACTACGAGACGTTAAGCGGTGACCTTTAAAATGTTATTGGTGGAGAGTCTGTAGCAAAGTTCAGTGCACGTTTTTGAGTTTCGCATACATTCAGTTAGTACGTATTGAAGTACGGCAGTCTGAAAAGGCCAATTGTAGCTGTGTCGGAGGGCTTGGAAACAGTGTTTTTCATGAGCGTGTTGACATTCAGTTCACAGTATTTTTTTTAGTACAATGACACAATCGACACCTGTGGATTATTTTCGGAAAAAAAAAAAAGGTATTACGCTGTACATTATAACACATTTTAATCACGGGATAGACTGCGCCCAGACGCCACTATTACATATCCAGCTGTTCCTAAATCACCTGTTTTCTAACATATCTCTTTAAGCTTTATAATTTAGTTAATGGAAGATATGCAGTGATTTTCATTGTAGGATTAGCAGTACATTTCCAAATATAATTGTGATTTTTTATCCCCAGAGGCCTATTGTAGAGCTTGCAAATAAGAATTTATAACGCGCGTGTATTCTGAAATTATGCTACAATCCTTTAAAATACGTTTCTTATTCGTAGACCAGCGCATATAGAACACGTTAAATAGTTCTTCGCTCATCCTTGCCTCCTCCTCCAACTTCTTTTCCTTCCCAACCAATCCGATCCCAAACGATTTTCTAACCTACTATGCTCAAACAACTTGCCCTATATCGCCGTCCCTGCAGAAGACAATGCTGTATAGAACGACCGCAGACTCACCTAATAGCCCCACGTGTTCACCCTCAGGCCACAAACTTCCAAATAAAAGGAAATGGCGTACAAAAATATTGTGTAATTCATATGTCATGTTTATGTTAGAACTATAAATGTCGACTATAACACTTAATTAAACACGTACAATAAACAAACAAAAAAACTAATGTCCTCAGAACTGTCCAAATTTACTGAAATTATATGAAAAAGAGTGTAGTAACTCTATCGAGCAGAAACAGCATGCTGCGATCTTTCATGCTAGAGCAGCTACTCCATGAACAATAGCGACACCACGTGATCTCATAAGCATGGGGTGAGCTCTGGGATAGTAAGAGGTGCCATGTCTTGACTTTGTCTGGACATCTTGTAGCATGAGGGCGCCTTAGTACAGCCACTGAATAAATAAGTAATAACATACGCAACATGACGTGGCCTTTAACGATCTCGTTCCTTTTTGTGTTGTCCTGGTGTCGGGGGTTGGGGAATACTTGGTTATACTGAAATTTTAGTAGACCTGATCTCATAATCTTCGAGAAAATTGACAATAAGAAACTTCATATTTACCATTCCTAAATTTATAGCTAAGATACACATAAATGACAGTATTTCTATAAATATAGGCAGTTATTCAAACCGGTGACTGAAATAACTCCAGCATGTCACTTCTTATTGCATTAGTTACTGTGTCCTGTTGAGCTTTGATTCGTCAAGTTTAACGTTCTTAAATTTGTTATTAATATACAAACTAATTAAAGCGTCTCAAGCAATGCAAGTGCCTGGATAAACCAATGACTCTATTACACGTTTATATTCTTGTTCGCCCCGATAGATAGTACAATAATAACAATGAAATAGCTTCCTTATGTAGTTCCTCATAGCATTATGTACAGCTATAACACAATAGCTGGACAATTATTTAGTGTGCTAATAAGACAATGCTCTCTCATTCTCTGTGCACAGTTTGTCCAAGCACGGATCGCTGAGCCTTCTCATACTCCTTCCTGATCATATAACTGTAATTTGTAGAGTATTTCGGAGGTCAAATCACGGGTTGCGTTTCTACTTCCAACAATACATTTTCAAACATAATTTATGTAATATGCTTTTTTTATATTGTTTGAATACGGGCAATCACGTGTGTATTATGTTGATTTGCAATAAATATTCTATTGAATAATTCGCCTTGAAAGTTTCAGTGCAAGCAATAAACACTTTCAGTAGCTACAAAATGACAAAAATAAAGAAATAATGTTAATTATGATAAATGAATCTACAAAAATAGTCGAGTTAAATTAGACAAAATTAGAAATAAGTTCTCGGATGTTTGTTAATTTTGGCACAAGTGTTCATCTTGATGTAGGCTACATTAAGTGCTAAGTGTCCACTGGGGAACGAACGTGGAAGCAGAAGGCTGTTTATTGTACAGAGTATTTTTTTCCTCGCGTGCAAGTACCTTAACTATCGGGTTTAGTAAGAATAAAATAGTTATTAAAGTAGATGATATATTTGACAGTAATGGTTTCATGCATTTCTTAGAATCCATAATTAAAGTACCAGAAGGTGTTACATGTGTGGTTGTTCCTATTTACTTGTCATTCTTGGGCTAAATTTCAGGACGCTGGATGTAACTTGGTATATTTTAAACCTATGTGGCGATAATATTTCTGATATTTGTGTGGCCGCAGGCACCGCATAACTTGTTTTGAAAAGCTTTTCTCAGTTGCTCGAGTTCTAAACGATCATGTACGTCATGCCGGTGCGTCTTGTAGCGTAAAACGTGACGTCACATGACTCGTGACTGTGGGTTTGTTCTTCGAGCGCACAAAAGAATGACGGACAGCCGGTTCGCTTCCGACACTTCTGAATAACCGCGTGCCGTTCCAGCACAAATCGAAACAACATTCACACAGTCTTCGTGACGTGTGTCCCGCGTCAGTGACGTGAGCAGAGAGCTTGTAACAAGGACGTTTTATTTATTTAGACACGTACAACGTCGAACAATAGGCCGGTTAATGCCACGTTCGGTAGTTTAACAGTAAATTTGCAAGAAAATAAAATTTGAGGTACTCTATTTTCAAATTGAGTAATTCTTACATTAATTTGTCACAAATATATAACAATTTGTACCTCATTTTTGTTACTAATAAAACTAATTGTTTTTCAGAACTTTGCACCCAGACTATCGCCACTTTTTAATGAAAATAAGCTAAAACCAAAGAAAAAAAATTGCGAACGAACTGCAAATTATTTTGTTAAACGCCTACATATAATTATGCATAGTTTGACTGTTCTTAGTGTTAATTTTTTTTTTTTCAAAGCACTTCGTTAAAAAAATCGCACTTTTTGTACCAATGTGAAACTACCTAGCATGCCCTTAACTTTCCGGGAAGCATGTTTATATTACACATGCATTTACAGAGACGAACTTGAAAATAGTATTTTAAAAAACATCTACATTTCATACAGACAAAAATAGAAAATTGACAATAGCCTAGATAAAAAAAATAATAACTGTGGATCGCTAATTAGCTTACAAATAATATAACAATATTTTTCCATTGCTGGTACACATATATGATTGTTGATTATTGTATTTGTACTATACTGGTCACTACCCGAGGTGTCTAGACACGAAGCTCCAGAAACAGGCCTGGCTTAGAGTTTCTGGAATAATAATAATTCTACATATTTACGAGAATATTAAAGTGCCAGCCTAACAGTCTTACCAGACCACAGCAGGTAGGCACTAAATTAAATACAAACACAACACAAAACAGGAGATTACGTGTATTAATTCAGTAACACTGTGAAATGTGTATTGAATTTTTACAATTTTTATTTTCAATTTCAGCATTTTTAAAAATACAAATATTTTTTATTCTTTATTTTTATGAGCATGACACTGTAGCCCGCAATGTCTTTATTCACTGTGATTTTTTTTTTAGTTTGGTGTATCAGTTGGTTTTAGTGTAGTCCTAAAACGGAAACATGCAAAGCCATTACGCGAAAACTATGAGAGATAAAAATATTTCATTAGAGCCAAATTTATCACATTTTGTGTCTAAAATAAGAAAAAAATATATATCTGGTACAAATAAAAAAATGGTGATGAAAATTGCAGTATACTGCGCCCTTAACCTTCCGCGCCTGTTTAATATTTTGTAGTAGAACATGAATAACAGTGAAGTGTTTCGAAGTTAGAAGAAAAAAAAGTGTCGTGCTCCTTTTGAACAATGACGGGCCACTGACATTACCAAACTAAATTACTGAGAATGAAGTCGGGGTATTTATAAGACACTGTATACAAATTTTTGTTATTTATAGTACTAAGTAGTTTTTGAAATTTGAATTAAAAAGTAATTTGAAAGTATATTTTCAGAGTAGCATTACTCCCACAATTTTCACTGAGGGACAAATTGAAAACACATTTTCGACATGGTTTTTGTGATCTATCATCACCACACGGAATTAACAAACACCGTTCTGACTCATCCTGTCTACATAGAGCCCACGATTTTTCGCGAAAAGAATTCTGCAACAGTTTGTTTTCAATGACTTAATGTGCACATATGAAGCTCTACTTCATGGTTACTGGCAGAATGTGTTATTGCGCAGATGTGGCTCATTTGACTGTGCCAACAGGAACAAGGTTACTGCGGCACCACACATTTGTGGTTTCCGGGGAGAACTCTAAATGCTGAGAGTTAAAAATAGCCAATCACTGACCACGAAACAGGACCGCATATATGTGCACATAAGGCATTGAAATAAACTGTTGCAGAATTATTTTTGCAAAAAAATCGTGGGCTCTATGTATAGGAGACAGGGAGTAAGAATGTAGTAATTTAGTTATGGCTGTTCATTATGAACAGAGCACTCAGCAGAACTTGCAATTAATTAAAAATATATTTTAATGGGCCAATAGATGTTAACCTTTGAGAGTGTTGAAATGTTTACATTGGTTTTTAGTTACATGGAAGTTTTCGTATTAAAAATAGTACTGATAATTGCAAATCGGCTGAAAGAAAATTTCATTCAATGCTAGCTTTATCGTGAAAGGTCTATACTTGACACTATTCCAAATGTTTACACTAAATTAAATTAATTAAAAAACAAAGGAGTCTAATAAAATTTACATTTAAGAGGATTGGTGCATGAAAAGCTGAAAAATTTTTAAATTGCTCGCTGTGTCTTTTAGAGTGTCCACTAAGTGACATGCCTTGACAACAAAATTGGTAGTTGCAACTGCGTTTATGAGGAGTTGGCGAGGACTTTAGAAGTACACACACATGCACTTTCAGAACGCCCGTTCGGGAGTACGTGTTTTATGTCATATTATCAGTGAGGAAGACAATGAAGATACAAGCTTTACTCAATGACTTGAAGTACTTATATTACTATTGGACCAATCACCAGTAGCCTAGAGTGAAACCATGTTTTACATCAAAATTATTTAAGTATTTCGAAGCAGTTGGCTTAATATTATTTTCTAATTATAATCAATAAAATTATTAAAATGCCGGACCATTGATTAAAATTCCTAGCATTAAAGATAGGGTGAAAGTGGATTCGTAGCAAACACAGCCGAAGTAAGATAGAAATGTGATATAAACGGCAAATTTACAACACGATTCCGGCCACATATTTAAAATTTTGTTTTTTGAAGGCGAACTATTTTCCCCTATTTTTTTTAAAACTTATAAGAACCTCATAATTAACATACTATTGAAATTACGTAATATTCGTTTCAATTGCTCGTTTTATCAAGAAAAATGCCTCAAGAAAGTCCACGAGGGTATATATGTGAGGGAAAGAAAAAATGGTCGAGGTCATTGTGGCCGGCGTGGCTGGGAAGCCGTGTGGCAGACACTCATGTGTAGTCGGACGGCGACGAGTCAGCCCGCACAGGGTTGCCATCTATACTGCAAGCACTCAACACGTGCACTCTGCGCCCGCTCAGTCCGCGCGAAGCTTCTCGGTAAATACGTTCTGGCAAACAACATGAAGAAAAAGAAGCCTAACAAACATCCTTCACTAACTATAAAGAGGAAGTCTGTGAAGAAGAAGATGAATCGAGTTCGTGCTGCAAAAATGTTGAAATTCAGGTAATATGACAGTTTAATGACATTATGTGTGTTGAGAAATTGTAGGCCTATTTATTGAATTGTCTCACAGAATGTAATCACTTTACTTAATAACATTTATGATTATTCTTTTGAGCTTGGCCGTGCAAAACCTCGTCAACTGCATACAAAATGTTATACTTGATTTTTAATCTGGTAAGACATTTACGTAGTAGATAGGGAAAATTTTGGCGGCTTAACAGCTAATGTTTTAGAATTGATGAGAGTGAATTATGTGACTTTAGAGCAGCACTGGAATGTAAGAACATGATAAATTGGTGATCTTCGAGAAAATCCGCCAACCAGTGTCATCGCCCAGCATGGTTCCCACGTGCGAAAAATCGGGGTTCACTCGCTGGGAATCGGAACCAGGATTTGGTTCGCCGTGGCGGGAAATGAGATTTTGGCGGCTCGTAAGCTATGGTATTAAGAGCCAATGATGGTTAATGACGTGAATATGGATCAATGCCAGAATGTAAGGGCGTGGGAAAACGAGAGCTCTCCGAGAAAACCTACAGACCAACTACATCGTCCGCGGGTTTATTGAGCTGTTCTCTCAAGAATATTTGTGTTCTTTGGCAAACACAGCGATACCACACGACTGGCGTACATTTGTTTGCTTCTTCATTATTGAGTCAATGCTCTATAGGACTTGTCAAATAAGTCGTATAGTGCTTTCATAGTAAAATTCCGGACTGGACTGAACTTGGACTGGATTCAATATGGAGCGAACCCAAAGTAAATGTGAACTGGAATACGTTCACAGTAAAATTTTCGATCCAGATTGACATGTAAACACGGACTGAACCCGTGTCTAGAGACATATCTTTGAGAAACATTGAACTACGGAACAAATTACTGTCAAAAAAGTAAGAGACAATATTCGTCGATATTTTGCTTGAATTTACTCGTCGGAATATTTATTTTGATTTATTTATCACCTCACATTTTTTTATAACATAAAACAATTTTATTTAGCTAACACAGGACGATTCTAACCTCTTACATAACCAAAGAAACTATTCAATATAGCGACCGCTTCGTCTTCATTCAGTTTAGTCCGATGGGTATTCAAAGTAAACGTTTCAATCCGAATTGTACAGTCCAGTCCACCTTGCCGACTGGACAGGATTACTCACTCCACTCTTACTTCAGTCTAGTAGGAACGTGTTTAAAGTAAAATTTGGATTAAGATTCTTCAGTTCACTCCTAGTTCAATCCGGATTGAGTTGTTACTCTAAAGCCGGATTTACACATTGGCCCAAATGATTGGGCCAATCTTGGAAGGAAGAAATGCCAATGACCAAGAAACGGCCAGTCGCTATTTACACACTGGGCCAATTCATTTTTAACCAGTCATACGGCAAATTTTAATTCCATTAAAATTGAGGGTCAAGTTTATTTGTAAATTCCTGAAACTACATTCATACTCCATGTATATGTGCAGAATAATGTCCACTGATCCATTTCAACATTCCATGTAACAATATTTTCCTCTCAAACTACAAAAAAAAAAATGTAAAATCACAACACCAATGCATGCACACAGACCAAGTTAACGCCAATGCATACGCCAATCCCTTTGATGGTTGGACCAAAAACCGACAATGAATGGCAAAGCTTCCAACACATGGCCAATATTCCAAGATCGGCCAAGCACCATTTACACACTTGTCGATTCCTTCCAAGGTCGGGTATTGGGCCAATGTGTAAAGCCGGCCTAAACTTAGGCCGTGTCCCAACTCGCTGAAAGAGTACTCTCTCGTCCACTCTTGACGTCACAGAGGGTACTTTCTACTGTCCCAACTCAAAGGGAGAGTGTGCAATAGGAGAGTGAACGAGAGAGAGTGAGCGTTGATGTTCCCTCGCAGCTCACTCTCACACCCTCTGTGGCAGCCAATTTGCTGTAAGGTTAAACCATTTTATTTGTGTTTGTTAAGAATTATTTTTACTCATTGTTCGTTGTTTTAACCCGCCGTTATTGTATTTAATAAATATATTATAGTAGATTATAACAATAACCTACATTAATATATTGTAGTTCGCACTGTAGAATATTTATATACTTACAATTACTGCCGATAGAATTCAGTGTGCCGAGTGCATAGTGCGAGAGTAGACGTCCCAATACTCCCAATTCGAATAAAGTGAGCCAGAGTGGCCGAGAGGGAGAGTGGGTAGTGAGACCAACCTTACTAATAGGCCAACTACAAAAGTGACACGAACATAGGCCTACAGTTTGTGTAAAAAAACAAATTACAGTAACTGGGGTATAAAAATGCTTACTTTGTCCTGTACCACAAAGAAGTGTTATTTGAATAATGTAGCGACGGGCGTGACAGTCGAATGTCGGCGGACAGCAGTTCGAGGAGCGGCTGGGTCGGCAGGCAGTGGTAGGCCTGGCTGGTGTCGTTGCGCGCGCAGTTACTGACAAGCGAGTGCGGGCCGCAGTCTGCCGCGTACCGCGTCGCGCCGAGGTATTATGCCGCCAAAGTATCCCTACACGCTCAAGGAGCGACTGTACATGTACCAGCAGTACGTGCGGCGCTCCGACTACGCCAAGTGTCGTGCAAAGTTCCACCGCAAGTTCCCGCACGCGTGCACGCCGAACGTATCCACCATACGCAAGCTGGTGGAGCGCTTCTGCACGACGGGCACCTTCCTCGACGCGGCGTGCATCGGTGTGGGCACCGTCCTCGACGAGAAAACTCTCGACGACATCGGCGCCTTGCTGGAGAACTGTCCTAGCATGTCCGTGCCCGCCATCGCCCGCCAGGTGGGCGTCAGTGCCGCCACAGTCTACAAGGCCGCTCGCATGCTTGGTGTCAGTCTCAAGTGAGTCACGTTTATAAACCCTTGTATTACTTCAGAATTTGTCTCTTAGGGTAGGGCACATCGCGGTAATATCGCGGGAGAGAAATGTAGTCTGTCGGTAACAACGCCCGGTCCGACCACGTACAATATAGGAAGGGTGAACAACGATTACAAGATGGCGGCCTTCGGTGTAGTAGTTTGCCGGTGGCGCGAGGCGCGCTTGGCGGCGGCCGGGCCGATGACGGCCGAGAGAAGAGTCCGGCGGGCGGCGGTCGCCTGGGCTTAGCTTCACTACTGTATGCACGGGCCGAAAGTGACGCCTCCAACTTCCGCGTCGACACGCAGGTCGCTGTGTGGGCCGGAAGCGCCACGACACACGTGTAGGCTATTGTCATTTCGCTCGGCAAATGTTCTAGAACTCCTTGCCCAATGTGTTTACCCGCTTACATTTCTCACTGTAATCATGCTATAACTGCCATTTTTTTTTTAATTTGTATTTTCATTTTCAGATTTTCAGCATGTAGTATTTATATTATGTTAGGCCTACTTAATACATGACAAATGAAGGTAGGCTTACGCAAGTTATATAACGTGCATAAAAAAATATTCATCTTCTTCAGCTTGCTGGTCATAGTTATCAGCTGTAGACTTGGAAATTGATACATTTCCATTATATGAACGCTGGTATATGTTAAACACGTGGTTCTTAACTTTTAGGCCTAAGCTACTTTATTGAGAAAAAAATGGTTTATTATTTTAAAAAAAAATAGAAGTACGATTAACACCTAAAATGTTTTTGTATTATCACTTACACCGAACTTAAGGATTTTAATCACATAGGCATATAGTAATCACCTTGGGGGGGGGGGGGAGTAAGAAAAACGGTGATTGAAATACAGTTTGTTCACCTACAACCTTCATAGTTCTTGTATGTTATCTTTTAAAAGAAACAGCGACTATATGTAAGTCATTTTACTTGTACACTACCATGGAAAAAGCGGAGATAGTATTATTTTTTTGTTTGGCCATATGTAACAGTAGCTTATAAAAATGCCGGCTTTAGGGCATTCTCCAAATTATTTAGTTTTATTGTGTCAATATTAAAATGTTTTACGATATCGTTTTTGTTGTAAAGTGGCACTTTTTTTTCTTTATGTACCGTTATACCGGTACTTGGAATGTGGTAGTCTAACTGTACTTTTAAAAAATGGATTCCATCGATAAAATTACACCACCACAGATTTATTACAACTCATCAAACTTTTAATTTGCACCTTTTTGTAAATATGGAAAATTTGCCTTATCTATTTTGATTTATATTACACTTTGCTTTTCCTCCTTGTCGTGTAATGTATAAACAATTTTTTGTTACTTATTTTTGGTTTATCTGCAAAAATGAAACAATGCATTCTTAGGGAGAGGGTGGATGTAATGAACTATGTTTTCTTTTTCTTAAACGTTTCTGGAAGATCTTCGACTTGTAATGAATCTTGTTGAGTAGATGGTGTTATTTGCGGGCCTAACACTTTAGGTGTTCGACAAATGACTAGGAATATCTATGACTTTTCAGACAGTTGTCGCTGAAGTTCGAAACCTCTCACAAATTCCACAGCAGAGTCAGTTATAACATGGTATAATATCTGTGCCGTGGGTGTGTTGCAAGGTAAGCTGTGTTTTGCATTGTCTGTACAAACCCATGAGTTGCCTATTGGTAGTGGCGAGGCACGAGTGTGATGCCACTTCTAATAGACCACTCTCGGATTTGTACAGATGTCGCAAAGTACAGCTTACTATGTGGTTATGAAAAAATACCACACACCAGACATGAAGTCATCAATTGAAGTATTTGAAAATGTTTTTTTCTAGTCTTTGTTATTTTGTTTACAGTATAAAAATCTTTTTCCAAACTTTCGACGTATACTCTAAGAATTTCAATAATTAATCAGTTTTGCCTTTTCACTCGTCCTAACAACATCAAATAGTTACAAGGCTTGCTCTTTCCATTCGGTATCTATAGTGACAAACAATAACACAGACCTAAATGTACTGTAGTAAAATAAACAAAGCTAATAATGCTAAAATAGCATTTCGGTCCAAAATTCAACCATATATTTGTAAACTTTGCTCATAAATAGTATATGATGAATCCAATAAGATATTTTAAATGGACCATTTAATGTAGCAGTTATGTGGCAGTGTCTAATGAGAAACATTACAGCAAATTTACCTCATTATGATGGTGATGGCCAGGTATTCTGCCAGAAGACAGATTTAGAACTGTGGAGGGCGCCGGGTGATGGAATCCAATGACGTCCTCCGAGCCCGACTAGGCGAGACGATACTGCGCTGGTTCGCCACTGCCTTCCGCAGTATGGCGATGAGGGGACAAGAAGTCCTGAATCCTGAGAGGCAACTGTCACTATTTACCTCTCTGGCTGGGAAACAAACCCGGTACCCTTGGCCCAGCAGTCAGGAGTTCTAACCACTGAGGCAAGCCATCGGACCTGCTTCGCTCTTTAGTTTTGCAGTGGTTTCGAAATTTTTTTTTCAACGCAAATTAATACATATATCACAAATTCATTCATAAAGTTTAAACACTTATATACCATCGTTTGTATCTGAATTTTTCTGTTGCAATACACCAAACGGATTTTTAGAATTTTGCCCCTGAAATATCACATATTTATTGTCAAAATAAGCGAAAATTAAGCAAAATATTTTTTTTGCTAGCAAACGGTACATTGTTTTAAAAAACGCTCTGGCGAAATTGTGTATCGTATGAAAGTACACAGTCTCACATTTTTCAAAGCATTTGGTAAAAAAATATTTGAGTTATTTGCAATTGATTGAAATAAATGAAAGATCATGATCTTAAGGGGCCTTCCTACCTGCGATTCAAATGCGTTGCAGCGAGTTTCGACTATTCTTTTTTTGACGAAACTGTTTAACGCGCATTATATTTGTGTATCTACGAAATATAAAAAAAAATTTCAAACTATGTCGCTATAGTTTTAAACATTTGGCACGTTTATTGGAAACATCATTTTCGGGCCCCTCAAAATAGCCAAAAATGTCTTTTCCAGACTGCCGTATCTAGAAAAATAACAACCGGGTTCGAAAAACTCAAGTATAGAAACAAGCGTTATGTTTAGAACTACGCTGCCCACAAATAAAATATTGTAGTCACTGCTTTAAGTCCCATAGGAAAAATGGCAATAGTAAAGCACTGCACGTCAGCTGAATTGCTTGCGCGGAGAGGCGATAATGTGTTACACATGTCGGTCAACAGCAACCCTACCGCTTCTGCCTCACACACACAAACGCAGCCTTTCTAGGGAGGTCCCTTAAAGCCCGTCTTTAATTTAGTAAATTGGCTCCATGTGTTTGTAGAAGTTATATTTACGCTTTCTTCGCCTTGTAGCTGTTAGCTATTGGTTACATTTTTTTTTTTTCGTGTAGACATTTTTGTTCTGTACGATTGACCACGTAGTTCGTTTTTTAAGGGGATAGTTATGCTTTTTTTGCTATGGTTCTGTCGATTTATGCAACTGACAGTAATTAATCATGCCATTAATTTGTTATTCAACCAATTGCTAACAAAGTCACAGTTTCCTCCCTCGTCCTTCAGATTTTCAGTAGCCTTCTGCAAATAAAATAACCTATAATGTTAAGATTCGTTGGTTTATTTTCTTAAATAGGGCGTATGTTTTAACCTATTGCAAGATATATGTTTTCCAATAATCTATCTTAAAAAATATGCTCATTGTGCTATGTTTCATTGGCGAGTGAGTGAAAGGTTTTCGTCAGCGCTTAACAACGAGGTCTTCAGTGCTGGTGAGGGGTGGCATGATGTGAGTATGGAGCAGCGCCGGAATGAAAGGGCGCGAGAAACGGGAGATCCCCTAGAAAACCCGCCGACTAACGGCATCGTCCAGCTTTATTCCCACATGTGAAAATCCAGGGATCGACCCCGACGGGAAATTGAACCTAGTTCACCTTGATGGGCCCCACGTTTCATTAGCCTGACATTATTTATACAGGATGTTAGTCTACATAAAAGATCTAAATTGCAGTAGGTACAGATGTCACAAACAATGTTGTATATTACGATGCATGCGCTATATAAGTTATGTTTGAAGACTATGATATAGTTTATACAAGATTATTCACGACGATGTGTACTTAAAAGACCAGATTATTCTATTCAGTGGTAGTAAAAAATAATATTTGAGCCTATCAGCACACTCGGCGTTTACAGTACATTAATAATGTATAGGAGGAAATATGGAAACATTACCAAAACACATGGAGCGTGTGAGACCCGGTGGCTTGCAGAATGGCTTGATGCTGTATCTTTGGAATTGGTAAACAGATATATGGGGCTTGCACGAAATTGTAGTTCCATTCTTCCTACAAACCTCTGACCCAGTTTCGTAAACGATGATGACGATGGAAATAATGCACGCAGTTGTCTCTTCAAACAGACTACGAAGGCTCAATAATATTGAGATCAGCAGATTGAGATGATCATGGCGTATGTGATACTTCTACCTCGTGCTCAGAAAACCATTCTTGTACGATGTTAATCTTGCAAACAGAGGCCTATGTCGTCTTGGTAAAAAAGCATCACGATTGGGAGTAGAACCTCTGTTGGAGCTGGTCACACAAAATGGTAACGGAGACTTTTACAGTGTTGCGACCTCGCAAGGTAATGATGGGTCCAAAAGAATATAATTATATGGCTGCCCATGCCATGATAACACTGCCACTATGTTTCACTCTTTTTTTAATAATTTCTTGGCATTTAACACTCTGGATGGCGTTTCCACATGTAAATTAACGCCAGAAGTCTTTCGTTGCCCCATAACGCAGATGCACTACAGTTAACTGAGTAGTGAGTGGACGTGGAGAGATTTGGACGATTCTTAACAGCTTTGGTCTTGAGAAACGTTTTGGAGGGGGGGGGGGTGAATGATGTGTATGGAGCAGCACCAAACCGCAAGGGCAGAAGAAACGGCAAATCCCTAGAAGACCAGCGACCAACGACTTCGTTCAGCACGATTCCAACATAGGAAAATCCGGACTGGCCTCGCCAGGGATCAAACCCAGATTGCATTTATGAGGGGCAAGTGATCTAACCACTTAACTACCACTGCCTCTACACTTAACTGTTTTATATCTGTAACATGCAGAGGTAAACTTGACTACTGTTTACTTCAGTGTGAATGCTAGTATTACATACCACAAAAGTGTACGGAAGTACGTGCTATGTGATTAAGAATATTAGCAAGTATTAAATTGTGAAACATTTCATACGACAGATTGATTATTAGCTCATATGAATTTCGCTCAATCGGACGTTCAGGGAAAACCTAGAAAAGTCAGAGAATTTCATTTCCAATTTTCTGTGGCCACACGGATGAGTGGTCCGAACACTCAAATGCCACGGCCACCAAAGCGTAAAGAATTGCAAAAAAATAATTTCCCAGATAAACAATAAATTCATATCAATGTGGTATGGAAGGAATGAAAAATAATCGACACTGTTAGTCATACCACGCGCGCGTACGCACACACACACACACACACACACACACACACACAGTTTTACTGTTCATGGATGCCAATGGTAACTTGTGAAACAACAAACAAAAATGATAAAGAATCACAACAATTATTCAAGAGCAGAATGGGTAGCAAAAAACAAAGACAGTGAAATAAAATGAAATCTTTATTGTAACAACTTCGCTGTCCAGGGCGTGGCCAGGCTCGTTTGGGATAGAGGGCTTAGATAGTTAAATGAATTAATTACGTTTCCTAATTTAATTACAATCCCTATAAACATAAACACTCTGCATTAAGTATACAACACTCGCGATTCACCCTTTTCCAATAAACACTTACATATATTATATACAGGTAATCTTCCTAAAAGCCTAATTTACTACTCTTAGTGTATAACTAATAACGTTTCTCTCTCTCAAATCAGTCTTCCAACCACATACGTTTCTATCTAGTCATTTCTCGCAATGCAGAGCTACAGTTCAACCTGTTCGTCCACTATCACTCTTACACCAGTCCAAGGTTGTCACCGTCATCCACGCCTTCGCAGCCTCTCCTGGATCTGCTGGTTCCGTATCGTCCTTCGCTGTCAAGTCCGTCGCGAATACTCACCAACTAAACGCCACAATCACTCCATCTATGTTCGCAGTGAGCCGGTACTTATAGTCTTCCGCGACAACGCCCAGAATATTCTCAGACCTCGCCGACCATGTTGGTTGATGTAAGCTGAATGTTCTAGGTGTTGTGGTAACATTCAGTTACGTCCGAGCTGAATGTTTGTCACGGATGACCGACAGGTGCTCGCCCGTTCAGTACCAGGCCTGAGTGACCTGTGTAGTCAGGGGCGAGAAGAAGGGGGAGGAGGAGGGGCGCAGTCCGCCGTCTCGTCGCTGGAGCTTTTGGTAGCGAGCAGGGAGGGGGTAGGGGGGGTAGGTGGTTGGCTCGTCTGGTCGCTCAGCCCAATGCGTTCGAGAGCACTGATTCGTTATGTTATGTTGTACATCGCATAAGAAAAATATAATAAAAATAAATACTTCACATAGAGTTCATTCAGATGAAGCAGAGCGGTCGTCATTAAAGTGAGTTATGAAAGTCTCCTCCTTCTCCTCTGTTATGTTATCCAGTGTCCATATTTTACTTTCAAACTTTTCGACCACACGAGAAACACATTTATTCCACTCACCTGGAGTCAGAGCTTGTAATGCTTCTTCCAGAAGTACTTCAACGTCCGACAACGTTTATGACCTATTCTTAGCAGCAACAAAACCTTTAATTCTATGGGATTCCATTCTCAATAATATGGGAGAATCTCAAAACACTCATACCCGCATCTGTAGCCATTTCATCAATTGCGTATGCTAACTTATGTTGTTTAATGACCAGTTTTTTTTAAAACATGTCATCTTCTTAATCAATATTAGTTGATTTTAGTCAATCCTTTATTTACTGCTTCTTCGAATTAGCATTAGGAATTCTTTCCTTATTATGGGTGTGGTGTGGCGTATTGTCAACCACAATTACGACATTATCTTCAAGTCGAGGAAGCATACCCTTGAACTATTTCTCAAAAGAATAAGCACATATCTCTTTGTGATAATATGGCAATATCCAGGTCTCTATAATAACAGAATTTCAAAAATACTCGGGTTTTCATTTTAATATAATTTTACTATCCGAAAACCTTTTGTGCAGAGGTTTACGGATGCTAAAATTATTTTAAAATTAAAATGCGAAAGAAGGTTATTATAGAGACCTGTATAATATCTTATTAACAATTATAAAAATTAAAGTTTTCCATTTCTGTGGATTTTGTGGTTTCAAGCCCTTATTTTCCTTAAAAAAATGTTTTAAATGTTTTACTCAAAACAAAGCATTCTACCGCCTAGCGCTGTGTAGGCAGACGTCCGCTAATGAAATATCTACCCGGCAAAAAATCTCATCGAATTATGAAGAGTAGTTCAGATTTTATTGACGATTGAGTATCAGTAATTCGCTCGTCATTTTGACTTTCCATATCCCTTAAACACTATCAGATGTGCAATACGGACAATCACTTAAGCGGTCACCAACTTAACATAAGTTTCATTGCAGCAGCGCGCACTGGTTTGTAGCTTGTGCACTCCTTACTGCATACACTAGTATCAAACACTCTTCTTTACTTACATCAACTTTCACTTCTCGGTGAATGAACTATAGATGGTTTCCGAGCCAGTGGCGGATTTAGAAACTTTTGGGGGGAGGGGGGTTTACGTGATTTTATGGATTGTAAAAAAATACCAGCCATCTCAAAAATGTTTTTGTTAACTGTTACAGAACATTAAAAATAACTTTCATACAAGTAAGACACATTAAATTTACTTGGATCATCATAAAGTTGACTGTTCATACTTTGGCTACATAATATTGATCACGACTTTTTTTGGGAAGGGGGGGGTGGCCCTTCAGCCCGGTAGTCCCTCCCCCTTTAAATCCGCCCGTGTTCCTCAGAGTATTCTGGTTAAAACATTATTTTCTGGTTAGACTTTTCATATGGTCCAGTTTATTTCGTCCTTGACCTCAGTAAAACTGTAGTTGGAAATTCAAAATAACGTAACACTTACAAGGTGAATAATAGTTGCGAAACAGCTACTGGCCGCGCGCACGTTGCCGCCACATCTCTTCCCCGACCATTCTTATTTCCAAGGCTAGTGTTTATCGCCCTCTCCATGACGTCATCTGACCCAATGTCGTGGAATGCACTCTGGGCATGGGAGTTAGTCCTGCCAACTGTAATCTTGGGATGCTCCCGTGTCATCGCTCAGACGCTAGTTTGAAGAAAGATGTGGATGGATGCTGAGTGGGCAGTGGTTGATTGGCGTTTAGCCGGTTCGTGGAAGGATGCGAAGCTAAGACGGGGAGACGACAGGATTACTAGTACGCCAGAAAACAACCTTAAAAAAATTTGTCAAAAGCTGAATTTGGCACACTTATAAAGTCGAGCATGCTTAGTAACATACTGAAACTTTACCGCCCAAACTGTGTGCGTCACATCGAAAACGTGCAGCAAAGTCATAAATTACAAGTTGTTGCAGAGTTACACCAAATGATTTTTAAGGTACAGCCTATATAAACACTTCAAAATAGTCAAGAAACCATGAGATGCGTAAATATGCCTTGAAACTTTATGTAATTAGTTTTACGTAGGTATATCTATGAACAAGTTGGCATACTTCTTTGGATCACTTGAACAACCCTAGCGTCGTAGTGTATTTGATTCAGCGTGGTGGTCATGCCAGCTATGGCGAGGTATTTTCCTTCACTTTACTCCGCTCGTTCTTGTCATTTAAATTTATTATCAGTGTTCAATATCTACAGTTTGTTAAATGTTTAGGCTTACATACTTTATAACTTGTAGAGATAATCAGCATAGATTTTTATAGTACCCTTTTAATAAGTTACATTTTAAAATTCGTGGCATGACACACTGTCGATCCTTCTACAGTTACAATATTTAAAAAACCGTTAAGATGAGATATAACACAAAATGGGAATATTAAAATTTTTTTACAATAACACCAAATTCAACTAAATTATCACTTACACGAAAATGCGAGAAATAAAAAAACACTAATCAAATCACATAAATGGTCAATATTAATATAAAAAAATTGGTGTACAAAAATTCAGTACAAGATATTGCACAAAAAAAAAAGTCAGGAAAGTGTGTACATAGTAACTCCAAAAGACATTAGAATTATCACTGAAATAAAAATAAATAAATCACTTACACTGTCAATCCTAATACAAAACATTTACCAATCGGCTAAAATAAGAATACAGCACACAAGGAAAAATATCCGAAAACTGTGTAACGACACCAACAGTACAGCTGAATTATCACGGAAGTTAAAATAATTAAATAGGTAAATAATTACATATGTATCTCTATATATTTTAAATACTTAATATATGTTACATACTAAAGACTCTCACCTGGTTTATTTTTGTTTTGTATTATAATAGGCTACATTTTATTATAAAGAAATGATTTCTTGCTTTAAAAACGAAACATTAAAGAGCCTCATTTAAATTCTACTTCACTTAAATTAAATTCAACTTAATATAAAAATACAAGATCAAAATGTACACTCATGAAAAATAAAATAAAACTTGATAGGAAAATTAATTTAAGCGCACAGTTCTTAAACTTTTAAAAAACATGAAGTACACTAATGAAACGCACAAAACTCGCAAACCCTAGAAGTTCTTCCTGTCATCTACACCTGGAATGGCATTGCCCCTGCAGTACCTGCACAATGAACTGCAACATATTTCGGCACGTCGGCAGGAACTGTTTGTATTCTGGCCACATCCTTTTGTGCAGTTAAGAAATTAGTGGTAAGAGTTCTTCAGGTGCGGGTGGCAGTGTTGAAGGCATTGGACGCAAAGTACCTTAACTGTACTCCATCCCCAGTCTGTCGGTGAAAAGTATACTTTCTAAGTCACTGTTGCACTTCTGAACACTCGGTAAAGTGCTGGTTACCAGCATCGTTTGTAGGAGGAAGTACAGCTGGATTGAAAAATGACGAAAGCTGTTTTCCCTCGACGATTCTGCTAAACTCGTAATAACGGAAATGGTCAAGAGAACTCGCGTCTTTTTTTCTGGTACTACAACACAAGCATAACTTGCGCTACAGTAGATATTGTTGCACAGTCTGAATCAGTGTTGGTGAAGGCCAAAACGGTTTGTTGCAAGCTTGCGTATCATTTAAGAAGCTGTGTCGCAAATTCAATCCCCTATCTATTCTAATGTTATATTTCAGGGGTGTTTTGTATGAAAACTATAAATATTACAGATTTGAAACTGGGCACAGGGAAAGTTCATAATACATCTGTATTACCTCCTTGCTTAAAATTTATTATTTTCTGTGATTAAAAAATTATTCATATAGTTTTTTGATACGTCCATTAAAGTTAAAATTAAGCCTAGTATTTATAAAAAGTTTCCAATAATTTCAAAAAAATGTAATCGTTGTTTTATGCATTATCTTCCATTCAATACTATGAAGAATGTGCTGGGTGTAGTTACTGTATGTATAATTATCTCCAAGTGATTACATGGCCAGTTTCGCGACAGTAGTAGTGGGGATGAGCCGTTTTTGCTCTGAGTCTCTACGGCATCCCCGGCTCAAGACGCCACCCCCTTCGCCAACACTTACCACTTAGTCCACCAGCAGCCGTCTTTCCATGTTCAGTGCTACTCTGTACAGTGCCTGCTTCTTTCCAGATCTGTTGGTGCATACGAACCTGTGAAAACTATTCTATTTTGTCGTTAGCCGAGAATGTTATTATACGTCATTATTTACTAATGTTAGAAGCTACCATGTGATATTACCACTGATTGGAAAGAAGTCTCGAAATCATGGAGTTTTTCAATAAAGCTAAAGACTACCATTGAACTGCCAAAGGAAAGTTACGCCCGTCAGCAAGTATAAAAAAGAACAAAGGTGAAAATTTGAAGAAATGGATAAACAAGCAAAAATTAATGCAAGTGTATACAGTATATTCCACTTTATTCGATCTAGTGTATTTTAATTTATTCATCAACTTCAGTACATCCGAGTAAGGTTTTTTATGTCCCATTTATTGAGCAAACGAAATTTAAAGGGCCTCGGGAAATAGATATTGTGACTTAAAACGAAGCATTTAATATAATGAGAGTGAAAAAGTTTGAAAAAAATAGTAATGAAATTTTTTAAAATTGAAAGCAGAATTGTTTGTCAGTTTCACAGGTTTTATCTGTAGTAGATGGTAAAACCAGAGCTGTCAGTGAGGATTTACTAATCCATACCACCAAGAACTTTTTTGTCAATTTATATTAAATTCCGATCAAGATGAAAATCTGTTATTGTGCACCTATGTGTACAATTAGGAAATGCGCCACGTTTCTTTTAATTAACAGTACTATCTGGGAATGTAAGATTAGTGTTATATGTATGGTACGTATTCTCTGGTTTTGTGACACACCATTTACTACAATGTCCAAACTATTTCTTTACTTTGTAGTCTGATCGGAGACTTGTAACATCATGTTGTTTCAGCGAGTGCTCTAGCTACTTACTGCTCCCACCGCGTCCCAGGAATGGCGTGTAAACTTGATAAACCCCAACGTAGGTCGTGCACCTCCGTACCGAGTATGTAAAGGAAGTGAATAACAATTACAGTAGATCTAACCCTTACGTTGAGTGGCCTCATTAAACTGTGTGTTCTGTATTATAAGAAATCCCGAAGCACGACTCCTGTTAACTTCTGACATCACTGGCGTGTATCGTTGCCTGTGAATGTACGTCAGGGCTTGTAATTCTGTCAAGGAACTATCGACATGAGACGTCGTGTAGCGTACTATTGCCTGCAATCGAGGCCAACTATCGAAAATGCAAATGCGCAGGTCTTATTCCTTCGCCGCCAACGACACCACAAATGTTGTATGTGTTTGGAAACTGATTATAACCAGTGAAAACAGGTATAACAACATATAACAAATTTAACATATGTGAAGATTTAAAAAAAAAAAAAAAAAAAAAAAGAACGTGTTCCTTGTGTCTCCAATGTACGATTAAGAGATCCGCCTTTATACAGTTGTTTAGTGTTGGAGGGCGAAGGAGCTACTTTAAAACGCGCGCCTAGTGCGACATAGCTTTAGTTGGCAAGGCGGCAAACTGCGCACCTTACTGTGTACCTTCCCCCATTTCACATTCCTCTGTGACAGTTAGTTTAGGTTTAAGTTAGTTTATGCTGTTCACTGAATCGAAGGACGGTTTAGGGTTCTTGACCTTCTCAAGACAAACACCATCCACTGACTCTGTTTGCAAAATTCCTGGGTCATAGGCGGATGGGGGGGAGCGTAGGTATAGCATGACCCAATTTTTGAGCGATGGTGAGGAGGAAAGGAATTTTTCTTGGGGAGGAGGGGTAGCGTGGGCACATAAACCTGCAATATTGTGTAGTAAATAACTTCCACATTTTTCTTTCGCTGGCAGTGTATATATAAACACACACATACATACATACATAACTGCCGCTATTCTACACAAAATTAAGCATTTATGTCCACAGCAAAGAATTTCACCGTGCAAAATGTTCTATTTTTAGGTAAACCAATTTTTTTATTATTTATAAGTCTGGGGGAGGGGGTGTACAAGTCTCCTACTCACATAGATGCTAAGGCTATGATTAAAGACTGAGCAGGTCGTAACCAGGATTTTTTTTTGAGCGCTATAAGGGTGAGGGGGGCTGTTGTCACGTAATATACACATACCCCTACACACAGACCTACAAAATATTCGTTTATTTTGTTTGCTTGGAATTATTGTAGTTATGTTTGTTAATAGGTAGTAACAAACACTGCAGTTTTGACATTTATATTGAAATGTGGGGAAGTTCGCGGGGAGGGGGGTAACCATCCTCTGGCTACACCCATGACACTTGCGAAGTACGCAGTAGATAGGCGTGACGGTTATGGTCGGCTTGTAGAGAGCGCAGAGGCGAGGAGAGCGACTAGCGGTGCGGTGTTTGTGCAGCCCTGGCTGGCGGAGCGCGGTGCCTTCAGTCGCCGCCATGTCGTCGCGCTACACACTGCAGCAGCAGATCTTCTTGTTCGACACGTACCTGCGCCACGGCTCGCACCGCAAGTGTAGGCGCAAGTTCGCCAAGAAGTTCCCCGGAGCCCCTGCGCCTTCCCGCTCCACCGTGTTCCGCCTGGTGAGGCACGTCAGAACCGAGGGCTCGCTGCTCGACGTGCACTTGTGGACTAACAGTGCCGCTAAGATACGTGCTCGTCTATTGGAGGACCCAGCTCAGTCTCAGCGCCGCCTTGCCTCGCGTCTTGGCGTGACTGTCTCTACTGTCCGTGCTGTAGCTGAGTCCATCTTCCCCTTCAGGTACCAACATTTCTCATTGCACTGCTTTTTATCTGTCGTCGTGTCAGTCGACATTTTCACTTACCTTAGCTGTCCATTATACCATATGTCTTGCTTTTTACAGACATTACATCATATTAACAGTCATCGCCCATAAGAAACGGAGTTTACTCATTTTAAGCCACATGTAATAGACTTGGGTAAAGCCAGTACACCAGCTACCCCTGCCAGTAATTCTTTATCAGTCTATACGGTAGCATTATTCAAGATCTTTTTTATTATTCCCTCACGGATAATGTGTATCATTACGCAGCTTGTTAATATAAACAAAGCAAGGCCCATTATAAACACAATTACAGCCAGTAGTGGTCATCGTAACAAAATTTTACATGCCTTAAAACTTTGCCCTAATCTAGTTGCGGGAAATTACCGTGGTTATAAACGTTCGAGCCTAATCGAGTTCCCAGTCGAAGACGGCTACAGTTTTAATTTCGTGACTTGATGCCACCTCCGAGCAAAGAAAAGATACGAGCGACAGTGACTTCGCCGAGCTCAACGCGGCCGGTCGCGTGGAGGTCGTCGTGGCGCACAGCGAGCCACCTTCGGCGGACAGCACGCGCCGAGTTCGACCGGCGGCCTCGCGGTCTTTCGCTCATGCGTTCAAGTCTCAACTGTTGTAGCAGTTGCGTTGTTGCGAGCTCATGCCCTTCATACGGATACGCGAGCCTGCTGTTTCCATAACATTAATAGCATCGTTTTGTAAATCGAACATAGGTTCACTGCTAGATGAAAGTGTGCAAATATGTACTTTTTAATGTATCCAGTGTAGGACGGCAGCAGTTTGGTAGCTATTTGCAAATGAAAATGTAAGGTCTAGCGGCTACAAATTACCGCGCTGAAGAGTGCTGGCTTGATGTAAAATTTTGGTATGGGATAGTTTATGTATATTTTATGTTGTTTTTGTAATTACATTTGTTAACTAAATTACTAGATTTTTCCGAAAAGGGATTACTTCAACAATCTGTTCAGTTATGCCTAACTCGTTAGAGAGCAGGTAATTTATGTGTATGAACATATGCGTAACTGAGTATTGTTAAGTTCTTACTCAAAATTAAATTTCTCAGTTAAGTTACATGAAATAAGGTATTGTTAGGCCTACATATTTGCAAAAAGAAATACATGTGAACAATTCTCTGAGGTCTTTGGGATAGAGGACTTATAATTAGAGATTTAAGAGAATTTAATTAAGTTCTCAAATTATTAGCTCACAAAGCTATAAAAAAATACAAAAAAACAGAAATCAACTATGGCTTTCACAGCACTCTTTATTATGAACACAATTACTACTGCACTACAGAAACGTTAACTGACTTTACCAATTAAAGAACAAAAATGTTTACCATTAATTAATTAAAGACTTCAAATCACAATAAAACTTCGGTCGTGTATCCAACTAACAGTTTTCCAAATAGTGATAATGTACAACCTTAACAATCCGTAGGGGTAGTGAATCGCCATGTGCTGAGCAGCACCCCGAGTGCACCACTTTATTCATTCTTGAGGTCTTCTGTTCAACTCTCGTCGCGCACCACCTTACTGTCCGTCGACCCGTAGCAGCTGTCTTCTTATTTCGCCCAATACTGCTCCGAAGGCATGTGCCTACAGTCTCACAGTAGACTCTGATGTCACCAAGATGTCTTTATCAGTCTCGCTCCACAAGCTTAGCATCTTCTTCTAGCAGGACAAATAGCGAACTTCGCTCTTCTGCTGGTACCGAAGCACTAGGTAGACAGTTTCCAAGTTGCCAGTTACTGCTTTCTTCAACACAACACCTCCAGTGTTGTTCTCCACAGCTCTCCGCCTCTCTGTAGCACGCCGACACCTTCTTCCCTGCTGCCATCAATACAATACCCCAAGTGCTGCTCGTCCCTTCCACACCCCCGCAAAGGCGCTCTTCGTAGACACACACTGCACTTGGGTCACTCTTAAGACTCCCATAGGACTCCGCTATTTCGCAGTTTGGAGGCTTTTATATGGTCCATTTAGTGGCGTCAATCGATGGTGCAATGTGGTGACCAGAGGCCTAAAAATAGACATTACCTCACACTTATGTGCCGAGAGCCATCTAGGCAAGGGCGTAATCAGAGAATCCCAATGACGTCTCTCGGGAGTATTGCTCCTGGGAAAACCCCTGACATCACCATGGTCGAATCGTCGGACTGTCCATATAGTATGATGCAACATGCCTCCAGCACGCAACACTGCCCCCTCAAGTATGTTCGTCCCGAACGGACACAACCACCTCAGGTCCATCGTAGAGGGCCAATCTGTCGATGTGGACGTCTTTAGGTCATCTCTCCCGAGAGCCTCGACGAACAGCCCGAAACACATCATTGATTTTATAAGGGCCTTCCCAATTTTTCTGCAACTTATGGCAATACCTCTTTTTTCTCTGAGGTTGTACAACTACACCAGTTGTCCTTGGAATATTTCATCTGGTACATTCCTATCGTAGCGAGTATTCGTCCTGTTGGTGTTAATCCTAAGGTGTCGCCGGGCAAGGTTGAGAGTGTGAACCAACGTGTGATGTAATTCGCTGGCATATACTGGGGATGCAATCTGGTGTTCCTCTGCCAGTCGCCCGAACATCAGGTCACTCGGGAGACGAAGCTGTCTACCAGCAACAACGTTTTCTTGTCGCCACTTCAGATTTTCTCCGGTTTTAGTCAATAGTTGCCTTATTAATACTGGCATAGTCCCATCAAGGTCCCCTGACTTGATGATTCCTTTGTCGGTTCTAGTTATTTGAGAGATTTGCTTGCACACACCTATCGTGGCCCTCTCCTCAAGTCGGATTGCCCTGTCCGACAAGTTGACCATTCGAAAAGGTAGATTTCCAGAGCCCGGCGAAACCAATGTTCTTGCTACCACCACTTCATCAGGTAAGCCGCTTTCTCTTCCCATATGTTCGATCAGAGTTACACGCCGCACGAAATTGCCTTGACAGTGTACGGAGACCACAAAATCACTGGATGCTGGCAACACAGTTGTCTCACAGTAGACTGCTCGGCAGCTGGTTGGCGAGGATAGTTTGCTTCATGGTATCATTACCAGTGCTCGTTTGCGAGCCCTTAGTACTCCCGACCGAGTGTATATATAACACTCTAACTTGCGCAACACATCCAGGCCCAATAAACATTCATCTTCAATGTTGGCTATATTCACTTCGTGTTCAATGAACAGGTCACCCAACTTCAATTGTTCCTTTTTCTTCCATTTCACTCGTATGGGCTCACCTGTCAGTGTCGTCAGAAAGCTTTGTCCGGAACTATGGCTATGTGGCTGCTGGGGAGAAGGCCCCAAGATGTCCGGTCTGAAGACAGTAATGGTTGCTCCAGTGTCTATAACCATGTGGCAGAAAACATCCAGACTGCCCTCCACTAGGATTGCATCAGACTCTTGTTTCACTAAGCATACTTGAAGAAATACTGGGGCCTTATCCTCCGACGTCACCATCCTTTTCTCCATAAGATGTCGTCCTGACACATGACTACAGTTATTATGTTGTCATTGTGGGCACTGGGCTCTCAGATGTCCAAGTCGCCCACACTTTCAACACTTTGGTCGCCCCTCTAGTCGAGGGCGAGGCACACTGGATGGCTGGGTGGATTCGGTAGTCTCATATTGCTGTTGGTTAATGTTATTTTGCTGCGGCTGCGTGTACTGGGCTCTCAGGTGTCCACGTCACCCTCACTTCCAATAGTTCGGTTGCCTCTGAGGTCGAGGGTGAGGTGTAATCGAAGTGATTCTATTAATGATTACATTCATCGTGGTTTCTATTCTCTTCAGGATGTTCTATAGGTGGTTAATTCTCTCGTCGCCCGACAGTGCGACTGTCTGCACAGCACGCTGAGTTGATGGCCCTCTTGCAGATTCGACCTCCATTGCTCTGGGCATTCTGCGTTGTCGTTGGGGCGGCCAGGTGCACTGCCTGTCGCACCTCTACATCGGCGATGGCGTTGACGAAGAAGCCGACTGCTATGATAGCTCGTCTCTCTTCTGGACACCCCTCGAGCGACAGATGGGCGAGTCGCACAGTGTCCTGCCACAATTCTTGCATTGGCTCCCCTGATCTCTGAGTGCGGCTCTTTAATTGGGCATGTTGTAAGTACTTGTCTGCGAAGTGCAGCTTCAGGGCAGTAACTAATGTCAAGTATTCCAGATGTTCTGGGAGTGACTGGAGTATACTGAGGGCAGGTCCCCTCAGCACAGCAAGATAGTAGGCGCGTTACTGGTCAGACCAACCATTTATGGTTGCCACAATCTCGAACTGATTTTGGTGCTCTCGCCATGGAGTCTGGCCATCGTAAGGAGCAGGCTTGACAGAAATCCCTTTTCCAATACTGGAAGCATGCCTACTGGTTGCAAAGGCTTGTTGTAGCCACTTTTTTGTCTGGTTGGAGATCCCACTAGAGCCTGGTTCGGACTTTGTGGTCGTCTCTTCGTTACCTTAATGTTTTGATTCAGCACTTGTCATGTCGTCTTCCCCATCTATAAGATGGTCACCTTCTTTACGACGGAAAAGTTCTTGACACTCCTTCCTCAGGTCATCTATTTGTTGCTGCAAGCTATTTTTCACATAGTCCATCTCTGCCTTTACACTGCCTTTTATTTAAAATGAAGCTTACGTAAATACCTAAAAAGTAATTTCAGGATTCTTCAATATTCGTCCTTGAAAGCTGGTAAAAAATAAATAAAACGTATTTCCAAGTAATCATCCATATCTCCCAAACCATTTCAGATATCGAAGTGGTTTTTGCTTTAAAATAAAGCTTACGTAAATATCTAAAAACTTAACTCGTGTTTTTATCAAACTATATATGTTCCTACCGACTGCACAATATATCTTGCACGCGAAAACATCAAGTGACGTGTCCATAGAGGTTAGACATTTCCCTTTGTTAGCCGTTACGCGCGGAAATTTTCGAATTGTCTGAAAATAGAAATTTTGCAGGGCTTTTTTGAATGCTCACTTTATCCCGAACCGCCTATAGTTATTTTTTCTATAGTACATGCGGGTGAAGCCGCAACGCGACAGCTAGTATAATGTATTGTTATAAAATTTTCTGGTCGTTGCAAGATTGGACTTATCAAATTTAATAATTTAACAATTTTATTTATAGGCTATCTCTATATATAAAAATGAAAGCTGACTGACTGACTGATTGACTGACTGACTGA
>PNEQ01109971.1:30298-45166 GCA_003012365.1 Medauroidea extradentata
CCACTGGACCTAGAATCGTGAAATTTTTTGTGGGGGTTCCCCTCAGGTCGTAGGCGAGCACTAAGACGGGATTTTTCGAAATTCGACCTCTAAGTGGGTGAAAAGGGGTGAAATGTGTTTCCGAAGAAACGTCGATAGAGCTCGAACCCGACGGCCAATCGTCGTGATTTTTACTTTAATAGGACACTCGTAAAAATGCTTATTTGCCAATTTAAGGATTTTTCGAAGTTCAACATTTAAGGGGGTGAAAAGACGTTAAATGTGTTTCCAATCAACTATCGATATCTATCGAACCCTTCGAGATAGAAAGTTGATATTCACTTCAAAATATTGCTTACGTAAATACCCAAAAAGTAGTTTTAGGTTTTTTTGAAATTCGACCCCCAGGCAGTAAAAAGGGGCAAAATGTGTTTTTTATGAATCGTCTATATCTCTGAAACATAATTGTCTATCGTCGTGATTTTTACATTAGTTGATTACTTTTACAATTGTCTATGACAGGACTCAAAGACGTTTCGAAATTCTTTATTTAAAGGGGTGAAAATACGTAAAATGTGTTTTCGATTATCCTGCCATATCTATCGAATCAATCGAGATATTGAAGTGCTCTTTGCTTTTAATTGGTGCTTTTGTAAATACCCCAAGTTCCATTAAAAATATATTTTCCGAATTCGGTCTTAAACTGGTTAAAAAAGAGGTAATATGTGTTTTCGACTCACATTCGATATATATCGATCCCATAGCTTTTTATATAGCGACGTGATTTTTGTTTAGGATTGATGCTTACTCAAATACCTAAAAAGTAATTTCAGGAATTTTCGAAATTCGCCACCTAAGGACGTTAAAAGGGGTGAAAAGTGGTAAAAAGGTTTTCAATTAATCGTCGATATATCTTGAACCCAGCGGGCTAATGTTGTGTTTTTTACGTCCACGAGATACCAATAAAGTATTCTAAAACGTGATTCAAGGGTTTTTCGAAATTTACTCTCTTAAGTGGTGAAAAGACCTTGAACGATATCTATCGAACCCGTCGATATATAGCCTACAATTAATTTTGCTTCAGGATGATGATTACAGAAATTATCGCAAAACGGTTTTCAGATTTTTCGAAATTCGATTTCTCAATACTGTGCAGGGTTGATATGTGTTTTTTTATTGAATGATCGATTTTGATTCGACTGAACGGGCTAGCGATGTGATTTACACTTAATATGAATACATATACAAATGTCTACGATCTAAATTTAAAATATTTCAAAATTCGACACCCAAAAGGGTGAAAAAGTACAAAATTTGTTTTTCATCAACCCACGATATCTATCTAACCAGTAGCGATATTGAGGTGTTGCTCGCGTCAGAGTGATGCTTACGTAAATATTTAAAAAAAAAAATATGTATGTAATTTTTTTCTTTATAAGAAACGTGATTATTAAGAATAAAACTAAGTTGGTCAATATTCAAGGCAGACGATCCGAAAAGCAGGAACGAGCAGCGAGAAACAACTCTACAGTAACCTATCGAGACGTGGTGTTGTACAACCTCTATGAGTCCAGGACACATATATTCTAGTTTTTTAAATAAAATTTTATTTTCATGAATTATTTCGACGTTACGTGACGCAGTTGTTTGTCACTCAGGTCTAAATTCAGGGAGGTTCTGGGCTCGGATTCCGTTAAAAGCTACGTGCGAACGTTCAATTCGGACACACAAAAACTACAAGGCAGATCGAATTAGTGCAATTTACATGTAATCTTTAAAAGGGGTAAAATTGCAGTTCGCTTTCCACTTAGGTTCCTCTACAATATCAGCTGACATATCGTCGGTATACTGCCAAAAGTGATTAAGTCATAAATGCTATTTCGTTTAAAAACAGTAATAAATTGTATATATTAACAAAAATGTGGTATGTTACTATACTGTGACACAAATGTACGAAACGACGAATAGACTTTAAACTTGGGCAATTGTTCGTGAACAACATATACATATTCCTAGCATTTTTATAATTTTTTCTCATTTTGACTTTGTCACTTTTGGCATTAAACCGACGATATATCATCTCACTAATTTCAAAATTGGGGCACCAAATACGTTTCCGCGGAACCTTTACCCACTGAAACTTTGTTATGGCAATAAAGTGAAAGTGAATATTTTGAAAATATATAATTGAGGGCACCGTCACTAATGGTTGTGCACAGGGTAAACAGATGTTTTTCATTCGATTAACCTCTTACCTTAGGTGTCTGTAGTTACCCCCCAACCTCAAATTGGTAGGGCTATAAATAACGCCCAGGCGAAGTCACTGTTAGTGGCAGGGACAAACTTAAGACTGCTTTTCGCGTGGACAGCTATAGTTACTTATTCTGCTGCAGAATTAGTTCAACTAGCCGCTTAGGCTTGACCCCATTGTTGTTTGGCTGTAGTTCGTCAAGTTACCGAGAATAATGTTGTACTTTTTGGCGCTGTAATCCGGACGGTCGGACTCAAATTCCGCCCACTTTTTTCTATTGTTAACATTATAAAGTAAATGAAGATCGCTGGAGCCATGATTTAAAATTGTGAGCGAAGGAAGTATTTCATAAATTTATTAAAAAAAAAAACGTTTTGATAAATTGTTTACCTTAGTGGGAGGGAAGTGGGCGGAGTTTTGAGCTCGACCGCCCGGATTACAGCGCCAAAAAGCACGACATTCTCGGTAACTTGACGCACGACAGCCAAACAACAAGGGGGTCAAGCAAAATACATAGGTAGATAGGCGAGTGTCCAGACCGTACTTCTACGACCGTGGTTGTGACAATGGGAAGGAAAAATGAAGTTTTATATTCTCGGCGAAAATAGCAAAAAAGAAAAATGAGACGAATACAGGCAAAACAACAAACAGAGAGGGAAGTTTTTAGATTATGAACTTATAATTTATGAAACTGGATGGTATTTGTAAATAGTTCTTACAATCATGTCGGCTTACAAGGTCAACAATGTGATGAAGAGTACATACATGTGAACATTTGAAAAATTTTATTAAAACAAATAGGTAATAAATTTTAATCGCCTGTCACTTCATTGAATAACGAAAGAAATATACGTTCTTAATAACTAAAATATTAGTATTTCAGAAGTAAATGCCACACCCTTATACGTCCAATAATATCATCCACGAATGGAGTCATCTGCCAAGAATCGATGTAATATGTTTACATACATCAGTAATAATTCTCTGTGAAGCTATGTCCAACCATTGTATGCATATTAATAATTTTTTTGATCAAAACTGACGAACACAATAGCGTCAAGACTAATTGACGATTTACCATAAAAAAAACTATTGTAATATTTTGTATGTTATCAACTTACGTTATGAAAATAAAAAACTTAAATTGTATAGGAATATTTGACTACATTACTGTCAATTAACTAAACGGTGCGCAATGACAGATCTTTGGACTTGCATCCGGGAGGATGTGGGTTCACTCCCTGGTCCGGACATCTTGAGTTTTTGTTTTCCACAGTTTCCCGAGATCTTCGTCGAAAAATGCTGCCAGAGGCCGTGGTGGATTCCTCTCAAAGTTCCTGTCACTTGTTTTAAGGGAGTTCAAGTGCGATAAAATAATAAAATTATATTATTAATGAAATATTGTTAGTTTTGTAGACAATACTTACGAGTACATTTTACTCTTATGAAACAATTTAAGCTCTCATAGTTTTCTCATAACGGGGTGTCAAAGTCAAAATTTGCTTGTTACACTGGCATGCAAACAGTGGAAACCAACTGACCTACTTAAATAAAGAATTCATCGTGAACTTACATCCCATGACCTATGTAATAAAACATTTAAAAACCCACAAAGTAATATTTTGAATTAAAAAAAAATCGCAACAGTACAGAAAAAAGTTGCAAAATCAGCAAGTTTATTTAAATACAGAAACAGTTCGCAGAATTTTTAAAAATATTTTATTACGTAGTCCATAGTATGTTACTTCACTGTGAATTATTTCACGTACGTAAGTCAATTGGTTTTTACTATTTGCATGGCAGCAGAACACGCAAATTTTGACTTTGACGTACCGTTATGAGAAAACTACGCGAGCTAAAATTGTTTGGTAAGAGGAAACTGCACTCACAAGTATCGTCTACAAAACTAACACTATTTCATATAAATATAAAATTATGACTTTATGGCACTTGAACACTCTTAATGTGTGTGCGCGAACGTCTCTGACAACCTCGTTTTCGACGAGACGTAGAGACTCATTGGAAAGAACAGTTTAAAAAGAAATACGATAAATAATATGAAATGACAAATCGTATCAAATGTTTTATAATGCCGTAAAGCATTCGACAGAGTAAAATTTCGAAGGAAAGCTTATTGTGACTGTTGAAAAATTTCGTTTTCGGAAAACAAGGCTGGGGAGTTTGTAGTAAGCTCGTACTCTAACTTGTAAATGGGGTACATCAATTTGTAACACATGGCTGCTGTTTTTATGGAATTTTAACGAGTTCCCCGAATTTTATGGATAAATTCATTGCTGTTCACGAAATCAGTACCGTAAAGGGGTCCCGGTCGCGGTATTTTTGTCTCATGAACCCATGTTTTACGTGCATGTTTAGTTAGCTGCAGGAAAGCCAAACACCTATCACGAGCACTGGAAATATTTGCTAAAGACGATTCGGGATAAAGTGAGAACTCAAAAAAGCCCTCCTTGCTAAAGTTATTTTTTCAGCCAATTCGTATCTTTCCGCGCATAACTGCTAACGACGGGGAATATCTAACCTCTCTGGACACGTCACTTGACGTTTGCGCGTGTAAGATAAAATGTGCAGTCAGTAGGACTAGATACAATTTGACAAAAAAAATTGTTTATTTATTATATAACAGAGTTACGTCGATTTCGGTTGATTTGTTTCAGTATTGTTGAATTTTAGCAGGAAAATACACGGAACTATATTGCGTAACTTGCTGCCAACCTTACAAGCAGTATGGCAATGGCAACCGCGATTTATGTTGAATTGTATGCAGTAACGGCTAGTGCTATTTTTTAAAGGTTAAATTCGTACCGCTAACTTGATCCCAAACGATCTATATGTACATTTTTGTAATTTGTTTTGTGTATGGGGAGTTGCGACTGTAAGAATTACAGTTGAACAGTGGTCTTGAAAATAAATTTTATTTCGCCATAATTACAGTAACGACAACATAAATGAACAGCTTGTGTTTTTAGTAAATAATTCAGTGCTAGTTGTGCATGTGTATTGTTTGTTAAGAGCACGGTCGTAGAAGAACAGGTCTGAACACTCGCCTATCTAACAATGTATTTTGCTTGACCCCCTTGTTGTTTGGCTGTAGTTCGTCAAGTTACCGAGAATGTCGTACTTTTTGGCGCTGTTTTCCGGGCGGTCGGACTCAAACTCCGTCCACTTTTTTCCATTGTTAAATTTATAAAGTAAATAAAGATTTCTAGAGCCTTTTCTTTAATTTGTGAGCGAAGAAAGCATTTCATAAATTGATAAAAAATACGTTTTGATAAATTGTTTATCTTAGCGGAAAGGAAGTGGGCTGAGTTTAGTCCGACCGCCCTAACATCAGCGCCAATAAAACACAATATTCTCGGTAACTTGGTGAACTACAGCCAAACAACAAGGGGGTCAAATATCCAGGCGAGTGTCCAGACCTGTTATTCTACGACCGTGGTTAAGAGTAGCACGGTATTCGTGCATATTTGCGCTGAATTTGTCACGAGATAAGTGTGTTTTCTTGTATCTGTTGGCACGATCTGTGAATCCAAACGTAGACAGGTGTCTTCCGCCAGTATTCTCATTCTCGGCCAGGGGCGGATCCACAAAGGGAGGAGGCATAGGGTACATGGCCCCTCCTGAGACTGCTCCCAAAATAAATTAAACCAAATAAATTTTAAGTAAAATACTCGAAAACCTTACCTTACACTCTTCATATGACAACATAACTTTTACAACACACGCATGGTTACACAATTTGGTTTTGTGTTACAAAATACATAGAAGAGTAATTTATAAAATATGTAATAAATCAATTAATTTTTAATTTAAATAAAACGTTTAGTTTCTAGATTTTATATTTTGTGCTATTTAGTATGTTATTTATTCAAATTATTGTATGTGTTCCAAGTGCTTACACAATTATAGAGACATGTGGAAGTCGAAGATTAAGATATATCTAATTATTTTATGTTATCAGAAATGTTTTCACTTTTAAAACGTAATTTGTAGTTAAAATATTAAATTTTCTTAGAGCGATATAATACACCATCTTGAACAATAAAATCCAAATTGTTCCACTGTGCATCCGCCAACTATGATAATATTTTTGCTTAGCGCCAATTCTCTTTTCAATTGCTTAGTGCAGTAAAGTAATAAAAAGTAAAATTTCTTATTTGTAAAAATAGATTACCTGCAAATAAAATTATACTGCACAGGGATGTACACCAGTGACAATGTTTGCTTGGAAGGTGGAATATTTGTAAGCTTATGATACTGAGAGTTACGTTTCTGGGGCCGACTTCCGGTTGAGGGGTGACCTATAAAACCAAATATTAATAAAATGACATCATTTACGCCAAGCAATAGGAAACCTAATATTATAAAAATTAGGAAAAACTGGAAAATATCCTTGCCTTCATTAAAATGACACTCAAAATACAGTTTTATGTGTACTTCCGTAACGAACCACATTAGTCTGTCATTTGAAAGTGATGGTGCCAATATGTATAGCCTATATTTTTTGTCGCAAATTCTTGAAGTTAATTTTTAAGAAAATCGTATAGAACAAAAAAATTAACCAAAAAATTGTGATCAACTTGGGGACGATGGTAACCTATTTTAAATCCGTGGTAAGCTGCCATATAAACATGGAAAAATACTGGCATTTAAGAATTTCAGAAAAGTAAGTATGTTTTTTTTTGCACTATAGGACCTTTGGCAATGCACACAATCGGCCATGGCCGATTCCATTACCAGTTCCTGTCAATGTTATATATTAATATTTTGCTACCGTCCTTAGATGATTTCGCTGTTACAAGACTTAAGGCCAATTAATATTACCTTACTGTACGCAGGTTGCCGAAATGCAAGGCAACATGTGAACATAAAATCATTAGATTGGGGGAAGCGGTAAAGTTTCGTAACCATTTGTAACACAAGGAAAAATTTGAAAGCACAGATAAAGTTAACCGCAGTACACGGTAAAATAATAATTTTCGTATGGGTGGGGAAGCGGTAAAGTTTTGTAACAATTTATAACACAAGGAAAATTTGAAAGCACGAGGAAAGTTAACCGGAAAAAATTCCCGGTGTCGTTTATACATAATGTGCTAGAAATTAGCTTCAAGTCGAAGCAGGAAGGTAGAGGACCGCATGGCCGATCCAAAACACCTACCTGTATGTCGTCCGATTGTTGGTAGTTTACGGATTACGTTTTTTTTTTTTGTGTGTGGTGCGGTTTGACAGGAAATAGTGGTATAGTGACATTAAGAAAACTATGATAGACACATGAATGTTTGTGTCACATTAGATGACTGTGGTCAGTCTGGTACAGTTACATTTATGTACCAGTGGGCGTAGCATCCCCCTTACAAAAATAGCGAATAAGTAAACCAGAATTAGACGAGACAGTTTTTGCAGTTTGTATAATACTTACACGTTTTCCATGACATTTTTTTTTTTTATGGAAAGACTACTAGCTTTCTGACAGTTTCGGTTTTCCGATAAATTTTGTAGGTGCAATGCTATGTCAACTGGTACTTATTGTCACTGCATCGGACTGACTAGTGTGTCAGATAATCTGACATAAACATTCAGGTGTTTATCATTGTATTTCGTGTTACTATACAACTATTTCTTATCGAATTGCGAATGACACACAAAACACAGGCAATAAAAACAGCAACTCTTGAAGTATCAAGAGTCGGAATACATGCATAACGGTGATTATGATAGCCCTTGAGGTTCTCTACGTCCCTGATTCAATTTGACACCCTTGATAGTCTACGAGCCAGACCCCACTTTTCAAGAAAATATAGGCTCACATCGAACATAAAGCTGAGACTTTTATATCTTGTCAATTTGATGCCGCTGATTACGAATATCTAGACGCGAACATTGAAATCGGTAGCTTTCTGTCTCAAAATGGCGTCCAAAGATGGCAGTTCAGTTATCTCACCATTTTGTCTTTAAATAGGCGTAGTTTCTTTCCTATTAAATATTTTTAATTCCGTGAGCGGAATTTTGTTTGTCTTGAAACGTGGAATAAATAAATATATAATTTTATAAACTGTATTAAGGGATCATTTAAACATTTTCTATAGAATTTTTTTTATAAATAGTGTTTTACGAACATCAATAGTGACGCGGTTCATATAAAATTTACGGGTGGGAATCGAAAAATAGTCTTAATAAATTTTGAAGACATGTTAATTTTATATGTTTTGAGATAAACAACATACCAATATATTGAAGCATGCGTGCGTGTGAGAGCGCGCCGAAGCTAAGTCTGCGCGATACATGAGCGAGACATTGTGGGCTCAATTCGAACATAAAAGCGAAACTTTCATATTTTGTTGTCGATTTGATACCGCTGATTACGATTACCAAGACTCGATAATCGAAATCAGTAGCTTTATTTCTATAAATGGTCTTCAATATCTCGTATTATTATATTTTAGTTAATGAGCGCATAAAAACGCTATTATCGGGAAAAGAGGATTTGTATTATTTTTTTATGTGTGTTCAAATTGTAACGCAAATGCGGAAAATGTTTGGAAAGTAATAACGAAATTGCTAAAAAAATTTGCAACAGTTAAAGATACTTTTCGGTTGGAGCAAATATGAATGAGCGAGTAAACACATTACCGTTACAACTTTGACAGCCATAGACGTGCGCAAGACAGGTGCCACAGATTCCTTGGTACAGCCATAAAACCAAAACAAAGATGTATGTAGTACACTATGATCGTTGGAGCTGCGCACGTGGCTACCACTTCTTATATCTAGTTCCTGTCAAACGACATAGAATACGCTCGCCGTACCCTTGTTCACTCCCGTTTAGGCCAATAGTAGCCAGAAATGTATTCGTGTAGTTTTTTTTTTGCTAGATGATTTTTTAAAATTATGATAGTATTTATAAGTGATTCTAATAATTACATTACACACTCTGAGTAAAACATTTTCAAACATTTCAAATTAAATTTTACTCAATTTATAGTTTCTAAATTTGCCAACAGATTATGTTAAAATATGTTTACAAAAGTATATGGATTTTTCATATAGTACAGCCATTGTAAAAAATGTAAACTCTAAACATAATTGTGAGAGATGCTAAACGAAATTAATATTTTTCTATGTGTTGTGCAGGTATGTAAGTAATATGAAGATGGTTCAACTGCTTTTCAAAATGTGGTTTCTGACCGTTGTCTGAGCAACTCACCAAAACATTTTTTCGATCCTTTACCAAAACTACAGCTGAAGACATTCAGTTATCTGAAAAAAGTTTTTACAACAAAACTCAAATGTAAGGCTGTAGCTCTAACATAGCATGTTTCACTTTTTACGCGATTGGTCGTTATTGCAGAAGACAGAGAAATAGACATGACCAATATATTCTAAGTGTAAACACCCATTGCAACAAACATTTAAAAGTCTCATGAAAATGTATTTGATCCACTACCATGCGCTATTTCAGATGCAAATGGTTACCCAAGAACAACAGACAAAAACCAGCTCGTTAGGGTTTATAAAAAAAATCCCTTCTGAAAACCACTTTCCTATTTGCTGTGCATCTGTTTTCGATGCCATGTATCTCTTAAAAAAAAATTAACATACCAAGTGGTGTAACCTTCGGTAAAGTAGCGGAGATAATCCTGAACCGATTGCTGGGTTGCCGTATAGCTCTCGAATTCATGTAGTTTTTTATGAATACCGAGAAAACTCATGAAAAACTTTCCAAAGAGTAAATAAATGCTAAGGATTATATGAAGAAGCCGTGTACTGTGATATCAAATGGGAGTTTCAGGTGAGATCGTGGAACAATTTCCTTTCTACTGTGCACAACAAAGAAAGTATTAATGGTTTTTCTGCGAGAAGCTTGGCAGCCACCCTTGCTACGAGGTTCATTGAAAGGCAAAGGTAGCTGCATAAGAATAACAAGTGAAAATACGGCAGAGGTATCAGAGTTGGCACGTGACCATGAAGAGGCTGACACTGCAATAATTATGCATACTACTTTCCTGAGCAAGAAAAACTTCAGTCGCGTTGTAGTCAATGCACACGATACATATGTACTGATTTTGTTGCTGTCGTGTTGCACGAAAATCGAAGCGCAGTTTTTCATTAGAATGGGTCGCGGGAAAAACGAGAGACTCGTGAAACTGTCCTACATTTACGAACGCACTGCAAATGAGCTCCCAGAAAATATCACATGATTTTTTCCTTCTTTGTTGGGTTTTCATGCATTTACTGGCTGTGTGACACAGTATATTGATTTTATACAAAGGGGGAAAAAAGAACCTCTTAAAATCTTAAAGCAAAATTCTTTGCATGTGTCTGCTTTCAAAGACTTGGGAGAGTTTTGGACGGTAAGCGAAAGTCTATTTTGCATTCTTAAAGCTTTTCTGTGTGAAATGTATGGAAAACAGTTAACAGAGGTAAACACTTTACGGTATCAACTCTTATGCTACAAAATTATCATTCCATTCAACAGGGAAAAATCTGTTGAACCAGAGCTTCTCCCACCTTGTCAATCAACTTTTCGACTGCATGTTCAGAGAGCAAACTACCAGGCTGCACTTCGACGAAGAGCGATGGACCATAAAATTTGCGCCCCTACGCCCGAATGACACGATTGGGAACAAGACGATGATGATTCCATTAGCATAAAATGGTTGCAGACGTGACCCACACCAGAAGAATAACTAGAATTTCATAAATTTTTGCTTAAAATATCTGGCTGGGTTATTAGTACAGGTTGTAGTACTCACCTCACATGCAGTGTATTGCAGCCACCGACTATTTTTATGATTTTTTCTCTCGTAAACGGTGCGTTCTAGCGACTGGCTACAAGAGGACATTTTTTTTTTGGATGTACTGTTCAGAAAAGCAACCTAAAATGTTCACAAAACCCGACACAAAAGTTGTGGTCAATAAGAAGGTGGTTACCCCTGTTATTTTCATGAAGTTTTGAAGTGTGGTTTCTTCACGGGTTAAAGATCTCGAAAACACTAAATCATTGTGCGCGTATTTGTATTTCACATACACGTAGTTTCCGATTTTTTGCCAAAAAAAAAAAATTTAAAAATCTATTTTCAAGGGTTAATATCGCCCTTAAACAAGCGCTTGGCGAAAATTCCTTTATGTAACCATACCTCATTTTTATAAGGAACCACAATCTTACCATTTGTACCTGTAGTTCAGGAACGTCCTGTATAGACGTGAATGATGCATCTTTATAGCTTAAAATATTAGCCATTAAGGGCCTCCTTAGATAGGCTGTGTTTGTGTGTGTGAGGTAGGAGCGGTAAGGTTGCCACTAACCGACGTATGTAATACATTGTCACCTCTCCGTGCAAGCCACTCAGATTGCGTGCAGTACTTTACTATTATCATTATTCATATGGGACGTTTAGCGGTGACCACATTATGTTATTGGTGGACAGCATAGTTGAAAGTCTAACGCTTGTTTTCTATAGTTGTGTTTTTTCAAATTCGATTGTTATTTTTCTAGATACGGCAGTGTGGAAAATACATTTTTAGCCATTTTAAGGGGCCCGAAAATGATGTTTCTAATAAACATGCCGAATTTTTTTAAAATATAGCGACATAGTTTGAAGTGCGTGTTCTTTTCGTAGATATACAGGTATAATGCGCGTTAAATATAAAAGATAATAGTCGTGGAGAACACGTAGTTGTTTACTACGCCGATGTGATTATCTTTTAAGAAAGCAATTAATGGAAATTCAATTGCGATGTTTGTTTTAGCCTGCTTAGCTCATTTCCTGTGGATAAGAAGCTGAAAAGAACCCATATTGGGCAATACGTGAAAACGGCAACGTATAACTGTCCGTCTTTCCTCTTCGCCGCACAATTTCCTGTTTAGATTATATCATCCTTGAGTGACAGACGACGTACTGTTTGTTCTATGTAATAGTTTCCTCGTGATGCTGTTTCGTAAGACAGGACTATTGCAAGTTGTCTCACACCAGCTGCATCCGCGCTAGTCTGGTAGGCATCAAGCTGAGTTAACATGACCTTGGCGTGGTGGGTTGGTTTTCCTCGCTACATTGCTCTGGTCGTAACATGCGAGTTACGTCTCATGTCAATTACTGTCGCGTCTTGCGTCAAACAAGTTGCTGTAGCAGTGAACAAACTTGTATCCGCGAACAAACAACCAGCCACGAATGTTATTGTATGGAACTGTGGCCAGCTAGAATATTAATGTTTATTTTTAGTTTCAGCATTTTTTTAAAATACAAATCATTTTTATTCTTTACTTTTATGAGCATGTCATTGTAGCCTGTAATGTCTTTATACACTGTGATTTTTTTGAGTTTGGTATATCAGTTGGTTTTAGTGTAGTCGTTAAAACGGAAACATGCAAAATATTACTTAAACAAGCCATTACGTGAAAACTATGTGAGATAAAAAAAATTCATAAGAGCTAAATTTAGTCACATTTTGTGTCTAAAATAAGAAAAAAAATATCTGGTACAAATAAGAATAAAAGCAAATGGTGATGAAAATTGTGGTAGCCGCGCCCGGGGTCTCCCTACCTGCGCTTCAGATGTGTTGCAGCGAGTTACGACTATTCTTTTTTTGGCGAAAATATTTAACGCGCATTATACCTGTATACCTACGAAATGAACACACTTCAAACTACGTCGCTATAGTTTTAAAAATGAGACATGTTCATTAGAAACATCATTTTCGGCCCCTCAAAACGGCTAAAAATGTATTTTCCACACTGCCGTATCTAGAAAAATAACAATCGGATTTGAAAAACACAACTATAGAAACAAGCGTTAGGCTGTCAACTATGCTGCCCACCAATAAAATAATGTGGTCACCGCTTAAAGTCTCATATGAATAATGATAACAGTAAAGCACTGCATGTCAGCTGAGTGGCTTGCACGGAGAGGCGATAATTCACTCTCGTTTACCCAGGTACAAGTTAGCCTTATATTTTGAATTATGTATGTTCGAACAAATGTCAGAAGATTAAGGAAATTAGTAGATGTTATGTATTTCATTTTTGAAGTTGTAATACATCGCATACTTAACGTATCAACCAGCTTATTGGAAATGTTTATTTTTCGCTTTTATGAAGTTCTGAGAAGAAAAATGTAAAATGTGCCATTATAGCGTGAATGTTATTTACCTTGTACTATAGTACAACAATCGCAGTTGTAATTTTAACGTATATTTAGGCTGTAATGAGTCGAGAAATGTAATAATATAAAAATGCTGGACTTATTGCAACCATGATACACGTCAAGAGTTCACCCGAAATGCTTATATTGCAGTACAAGGAAATTACTGTTCATGCTATAGGCTATATAATAACTAATTTTACATTTTTCTTTTCAGAATTTCAAGAAAGCGAAAATAAAAATAAAATATAATAAATCCAACAATGTGACTGATGTCAACTCTTAAGTTACATGTGTGTATTTAATTCTTTTTTTTTTAATTGAGCTCCCTAAAACACGTTTTATGGCAACTACTAAAAATAATAAAATTAATGGGGTTATTTGTTATGGTTACTAAGGCGCTGAACACTAGTACCGTTTTGAGTTATTTGCCTCTCTGACGGATGATATTTCTCTCTCTAGAACTCCAGGCAGTGTCACAAAACCGCACTATCAAATAATATTAAAAACATTAAGTTTCCAGCATAACTAATGTGCTTACTTTCCTCAATGTGGTTGCAAATTAAATTAACCCTGAACGTTAAAAGTTCACTTAAATCTAAAAATATGAAATATAATTATTTATTCTCGTGCGGTCTTCTAATGGGGAACATACAACAACAAAAACTAGTTAAATCAAAGTTGAATAATAAAGATTATAAATATTAAATTTGCCTTCTATCAGTCACGTAGTTCTCGACATGCATGCTTTAAAAATTATGTATTAATGTCGTGTAATTTTTTGAAATTGGGGATATTAAACACAGCACGAACCAACAATTTCAAATTCACGGTACCTTACTTAGTACTAAATGTGTAGGAAAATGGTCCTTAAAGGTAGAAACAAAATACATAAAACTGAAGGCGTAGCACCTTCCTCTAGCACTTCCAATAGCGAACTCTCCCAAATGTGCCGATTCTGTGCTTTTATACTAGCCCAGACAGTCGGTTATTCCCCGCATTACAGGGGTCTAAAAATAGATATTTCATCATGTTTCGGATGTGCCTGTAGTCACGTCGGCCGCCCTCGAAGGGTTAAGACGCAGTTGGGACAGGTATCTGTGATGTAGTTTAGGTGGGTTTCCCACTATGAGCCACCCGGGCTTTGAGTCATCGGCCAGCCCTCAAGGTGTTACGAAACAGCCGCCGACCACTGGCCTCCAGGAACATGGCACGCAACACTGCCCCCTCCTTAAGTCTGTTCGTCCCGAACAGACACAGCAGCCTCAGGTCCATCGTAGAGCGCCAATCTGTCGATGTGTACAACTTTAGGTCCTCTCGCCCGAGAGCCTCGACGAACAATCCGAAACACCACATCATTGATCTTCTTCACTATTTCATAAGGGCCTTCCCAATTCTTCTGCAGCTTGGGACAATACCCCTTCTTTCTCTGAGGGTTGTATAACCACACCAGTTGACCTTCTTGGAATGTTTCATCTGGTG
>PNEQ01109972.1:0-45051 GCA_003012365.1 Medauroidea extradentata
CTCCTTGTAAAATGTGTAGAAGTGTAGTCTACGTAATGATACTGGATTATTTTGTGGTACTAGAAAAAAAGTAAAAGATTGCACTCAATTTTTTATGTATTCACCCCTTCCCCCTTTTTTTCTGGTACCAAAAATGTTGGCACGTCCTTGATAGAACGCAACGCCACAAGTGCAACGGGAACCTTGCAACCATTTCCTGATTGGCTGTTTTACGTTCGGTTCGACCCTGCTTCGAGATGTCTGCTGGATACGTCTGCCTGCACTCACAGTTCATAGAAGTACAGAAGTGATCAAACAGCTGCAATACTTGCAACATCTCACCACACGCCACTCGTTGGTGGTTAAGTTGATTGAACCACTTGGTTTACTTTGAACTGCCATCACTGGAGAGTCTTTCTCACTTAAGAGCAATCACTTTACAGAAAATATCATACAAATTAAAGATGAAAATATTAATTATAGAAGTGTTAACAATAAAATACAAGGATCACTCTTTACCATGTCTTAAAGTATTTTTTTAAAATATTTATTATTTGCGACTTCAAAAATGTTGGTATTTTAACAATTGCTTATATAGTTTCGAAATGCATTATGTCACTGATTGTTATCAAGCTAAACTAATTATACATTTTTACAAACATATTTTGTAATTAATTAGGTATGATGTATCATTACAAAAGGCCACCAATTTTATGTGAAAAATAGAGTACGATATGTTTCTACATCCAACGTATACATATGTGACTTGTATTTAACAGCCGACCATGTATATTTGAGCAATGATTGTTTCTACTTCTCTACGTCAATCAGAATTACGTTACTACTACATTGCTATTACAAGACAGGCACTTACAACGCTTAGCAGTTAATATCGGCCAATAACATATGTGAGCTCGAGATACAGCGTTTTTGACGTGCAGCATTTCGCGAAAAGTAATTTTCGCTACTTCTATGTGCGCAGGTAACAATCGGAATATTGTTTCGTAAATGTTGACAACTGATGCGCGCTGGGGGTTGGCTTGTTGACGAAGCAGAAACGTCTGTGATTGTGGGTAAGTTAATTTGCCGCGGAGGAGGGGCTACAAGTCCTACGACGCGTGTGGTACGTCGAGCGAAGACCACGTGTGGTCGACAGTTGGCGAGGAAGTTCACGGTAGCTCGCTCTGATCTGACGAGACAATGAAGGGACAGACGCCCGGCGTCCCTCTATAGACGCCCCCCCCCTCCACAACTGCTGCCCGGACCACTTCCCGAACGTAGTTCACGCTCCGCCAATCGTGAAGCTCGTCACGGACCTCCTGGTGGTCGACTCCCCCCTCAAACCCCTCACCGGTCATCTTCCACCCATAACGTCCATCTCACCCCCCGAACCACGCTGACAATTCCCACCCCTGAGAGCCGCGCAGTCTGGGGTTTGTTACGCGCCACTGAAGTTGCGACAAGGTAATCCACCCCTCACGTGAATTTAGCTACAACCCCCTCCTCCCCCTCTTCACATTCTCAAGTCCTGTCCCTTCACTGGCTGCGACAAATTAAACTCTCAAGAGACCCTGCAGTTTCACGGGAAACATAGTATGTTTAATCTGCTCCATGTTCATTTCAAGTGTGTACGCGGTTAAAACATGTGCTGTGAAATGAAATGTGTTGACGGACGAGAGTTTGCTCGTTTCTGTTTGCCTTGACAAATTACTAGTGTTAGTTTTTGTATTTCCTTTATTTAACGGGAGTTACTTATTCAGTACACAGGTAAATTTTCATTGCCATAATGTTCTAAATACACGTCGTTTTGAGTATCATAAACCTAATAGTACATCGCAAGAAAATTTTGGTATTTTTAAATCCCAAGTCGTGTGCGCAGGTAATGACGAAACACAAAATTACGTGTCATTACATTTATTTATAAAATTTGTACGTAAACATAGTTCTTCTCCACATTTTGAAAATACATGCAGCGTTTGAAGAAGGTTAGTGCATTTGTATAAATTGTTACAGAATCAACACTTTCGTCTTGCGGTGAAATTGAGAAATAGTAATAGTAACTAAATTTCAACTGGAATTGTCTTCAGTTACATGGCTTTCTCAGTTAATATTTCTGAAAGAAACCCTATTTACGGACAAACAAAATATTAAAATATGCATATTTCTTGCGTTTTGGATAACACACATACTTCCACCGCGTTAATTCCACACAGATTGCGATGTAAATAGCTGCAGCCAAAAAATAGGTTCATCAAGTATATTGTGAACTACAAAAACTCAATTCTAGACGTTCTATGCGATGTTACAGAGAAGGTCGGCAAATGTGTTTACTACGCTCATTGAAAAGTGAAGTGTTAAAGACAACTGACGTGAAGTTCAAGGCCAACATAACTTTGAACTACCGAGCAAGATGGCGCTAAGGTGACACGCTGGACCCACATTTGGAAGGACCCGGGTTGGAATCCCGACTCCGGCCATTCTGACGAATGTTTTATATTGTTTCTCGAAATCGTTACAACCGAGTTACGCGATGGTTCCTTAGAAAGTTCGTGGGCAAAACTTTGACTATTATCTGTCCCTGTGTCATGTGTGTGTAACCGTCTCAAATGACTTCGCTTACGAAGATAAGTAAAGACAACGTACTGTGCTTTGCCTCACATTCGTAGATAAACTTTATGGAATGAGGCTTGTGGTTTCTAGCGCACAACTAAAATACATGCTGCTATACAAAAGTGCAGATATAACTTGTAAATAATGTGGTGATAATTGACCTCCCTAGTGAAGCATATTTAAATTGTAAAGTTCCAGTTTGATCCTACAGTGAACAAAACAAGTATTCATAAACATTCGGAAGCAACTGCTCAATATCAAGACAAACAAATTGTTAACTTAAAATTAGTATACATCGCTTATTTATGACCATTTAATTGTTTCAGCTTATATTAACACATTTATTTTACATAGGTTGTAAGACAACTGTTTGCACATTTCAGAATAAAAACCTGAACATGTTTTAATACGCAACACCTTCAAATTAACGAAGTTAATGCAATAAAAATGTATTGATCTACGCATAGCCTTCTGTACGTAGTGCAATGTAGCCAGTTTGCACTGAGTAACTGTTGAGTTAGAAAACTGTACAAAATTACCCATGTTTTCTTTTTCCCAAACGGATTCATGACTCTAAAATGGCTTCGTGTCTACCACAAAATGTTTTGTAATGATGGACTTCGTAAGTATTTTTATCGGGCATATAAAATAATTTTGCTGACTCCTACATTTATGTAGTGACAAGAAAACTACAAAAAAGAATTGAAAGCACAACAAAAAAACGTGGTCCATATTCACTTAACATTTTGTGGCCACCAATTTATTTCTGTAGAAACGAAGACGAAATGCCGAAGTAATATGTCTTCTGAATGTAAGCGCTGCTGTACATAACTGAACAAACATACAGCCTTTCCAAAATGAAAGTTTGCTGCTGTGGTTTGTCGGCTACTTTCAAAGATGTTCCACACATTGCAGGGAACCAAACAAAATACATTCAACTTAACAAACCCGTGGGTAAAATGTGTGTTAAATTAAAAATATATATTATATTTTTATTATGCTCTCAGTAAGCATATCTGACAAGTTCAACATAACAAATGTAGAAAAGTTCTTATTTGGATAGCAAAATTTTTAACTTACGTGCATAATTTGTAACTATTGAAATACATCTAGAAAATACTTCCCGCTTAACAGCCCATTCCAGTTTACATAAAACACGTTGTATTATTTATTTACTGGAATGTATTACTTTCTTCTGATACACCAGCCTCCTTTTTCAAGTACAAACAAATATCCTTTTTACAATCCCTCATTTAAGAAATGTTAAAAAGCAAAAATTACCGAGCGTTTATAGTTAAACGTTAAAATACATTCAATATGTTGCTGATATTTAAAAGTGTAATTAAAATATCCTGACAACTCGTCATGAAGATCATCTCATAGAAGATTCAATCAGCAATTTCAAATTAAACAGTGAGACAGTAAAGACAAAAAGTTTTATAGTGAAAATATTTTAGTTTGTTACTTTGGTAGATCCTATATATTCGCTAGTAATGAAAATTATGCGTTTATTGATACGATGAAATTTTGTAACTTTTCATTCTTGATATTACAAAGGCCTGTGAGTTGTATAAACTTGTGATTTGCGAAATCCCATCCTCTTCCTGTGTCGTCTGTATAATTGTTTCGTCCCACACGTGTTGAACATTTTATTAATATAATTAAAAATAAATGTGCTAAAATAATTTCTTATTAACGACGTAGACAGCAGGCGTTCATTCAATGCGTAAGTTAAATTTAACTAATTACTGTCTCAAACATAGCAAAATAAAGAGATTAAATGCTTAAACATAATGTCTAAAACCATTTTATAATAATTAATTACGGTCTTAATATTTTAGAAAAGAAAATTTTCTTAGATGGTTCAGAAAACGTATTACCATATTAACTTTTAATACGAAATAAAGGTAAAACACTAACAATTTGTCTGGTGAGTTTGCTTTATTTACTAATTTATTTGAAAGTATCTTGCATTGTGGTATGATAACCTTGAAAATCGGGGACATACAGCACTGCAGTAGCTTGTCTAGTTAGAAAACAAGGCGAGGCAAAACACTTTGCTCGTTACTTACTTTTATTTATTAGAAACCTTTGCTAGAAAATGCACAGGGAAACGTCAAAGTTTCACAGAAATCGGATAAATGATATTGAATGCATGGAAGTTGTAAAAAAATTATATTTTTGTATTATATAGTACAGCAGGCGCTTATATTAAATCACGATGTTACCCTGGCTATGGCAAATTTTTATCAAAATCATCCAATTCTTATACCGAGTGTTGAAGAAGTTACGAAACTCTGAATTCCATGCAGATTTTTCGATTTAACCTGGTGATCGACCATACCTGGTCGCATAGCTGCAGTACGTTAATTAATAAAACCGTCTTAGATGTAATTTTATCTCGGTTTACAAAATTTACTGCGCAGGGTTTGAGTTACAAACTTTTGAAATTCTATAGACACGAATGAAATAAGGCAGACAAGAGTAAGATATTGAGGACTTCTAGACCAGTCAAACAATAAACATTCGTTTTCAGTCGTGCAATTTGTTCGTAAAGTAAACCATTTATTACTTATTTCAGGCATTCAGTGCCTCACGTGGCACTGTACACAAGAACGAGTTACTTGCATCAATATGGCTTTGCTGAAACAGTTTGATGTCCAACTAATAATTAAGTTGAGCCAAACAATGATCTTATTAGTTGGTGTACACACGCACAACTTATTTATTTACACTATATTTTAGGAAATTTTTTTTCATTGTAGATTGAATGATTACAAGTTTCCTAATGCAAAGCTGACTTAGATTTGTGTGTTTAGGCGTCAAATTTAGTTGATTAATTTTCGTATCTATATTCGTATCAGAAAGTTACTTAAATTTTAGTGCGAAATTAGCCTACGTGGTTTTTCTAGTTAGGGCAGTCTCCTCGTGAAATTTAACTTATAATTTATCTGTCATGTGATTTTAACAAAAGGACTTTAATAAATGCCAGCATAAATTTGCTTTCACGTGATGAAACAGTTCTTTTACAAAGAGAAAACTTTTACACGTATAGGAATTTTTTTCGCTTATCCATTCATCTCAGGACGCTTTGAAGTCCTTTACAAAATTAGCTTTTAAAAAATATACAACCCTGTGTGCTAAACCGCAACGCAGGTGCTTTGAAGATTTTTTTTTTAAATGTTTTATTTTATTTTCTAGCGGTACAGATTTTTCTTCAATTAAACAGTCGCGACTTAATTTCCTCAACCAAGTAAGATTTTTAAATACGTTTGTAGACTTATTATTATACATGTAAGTAAATTTTTTTACCTGTGAAGATTATATTATCCTTTAAAATCCCAAAAATAATAATTTACTAAGACAAAAGTGTTGAGATTTCTGATCTATTTTTAATCAAAATATATAACACTTGCAAAAATCAATTACATTTCTAGGTCCTAGTTGGTACAACGGACAGTTTACGAATATATTAACATAGTGAATCCATTATATTTAATTTTTTGTCAACTAAATACACTTACAACATTTAAAAATTATATCAGAGTAAGATTTCAGGTTCGTTGGAGTTATCGCAGGAACACTTAATTTCTACATAAAGGGTTGTCAATTTATTAGAAGCACACATTAAATACTCACTTTGTATTAAACAAGGCAACTTATAGGACACCGCACTAGGTTACGGCTGAATATTAGACAGCGGTTACACGGGATACTGAAGTAGGTCACTTTAAACATGTTAAACAATAAGTACGTTTACACGGTGTCTGAAGTAGTTCAGATCGTTGTTACTTTCTATTCAAACTGAACAGGTTGTAAAAGTACATCAGATCGACATCTCTTATGTGCTGTGCTGTGATTGGCTAGCTAAACGTAAATAAGCCGTTGCGACAGGATGGCTGACAACAGGGAGTCTTGTAACAGCGGCGTAAATAAAATTAACAGGTAAGATATTAAAGTTTCTTGTAGGTGACTTACAAGTAAAAGTATTTGCATGATAAATTACACATAACCTCAAAACATAAATTAAGCAATGATGTGTAAATAAACTGTTCTGACAAAACACTATCAATTACGGCTCAAACAATTGGGTGTCGTGTAACCGCCCGAACATGTTTACTTAGGCAGCTATTCAAGCTGAACGTGAATAAATATGGTCGCCGGAAAATGTTTAAGTAAACAACTTGGAGTGCCGTGTAAACACGGCTCCGCTTCAAATTGTTTACAACTACAACAAATAACCTTAAAACAAAATATTTAACGGACCCTATCACAAACTTATATCGATACTCTTGCACTATACAGGAAACAGGGGGAAATCTGCACTCATGATTTACGCCAAGGAGGTCGGAACAGCAATGTCCTCGTGGTACAATGCCAGTAACTGTGTCGCACACATGACCCACAGTAAAAGTTACAACATCTCATGTCTCTACGTCTGTACTGCCTGGACTTATCCCTCAGGTCAGCGACGCTACATGAGATCAAAGGCGGCACCCTGGTCAGATCCCTGTCTACCAGATGCCTTAAACGGCCCCGCGACCATTCGCGAGAAAATTGACCTCCTGGACAAAACTACTAACTACTAAACGGACGTGGGTTAACCAGCATTTGCACCTAAACAGATCTAAGTGGTTGTGTCTCGAGCATCATTCCCATTTAGTTAAAACCCTTAACAATCTCGTTCAGTACTCCGTCTTTCCACCTGGCCTAACATTCTATGCATCCTATTTAAGGACTGGCTATTTCCCCGGATCACAGATCTGTTTAGAACCAGTGGGTCTCTTTCTTCCAGTGTCTGCAATACCTTCGTGTCTTTGAGAAGTATGTGATTAAGAATTTGAACAATAACTTACACTAAGAGCTTACATTACTACTAATATTAGTTGGGAAATAATGACGTAATCGTGGCGTAATGGTTACGTGGTAAGCGCACAACATCGCGCAGTTTACAAAACACAAGCCTGCCCTGGCGGCCTTGATAAGTGCTGACCCTTCACCCGTGCTGCACGCGAATCTGTGTTGCAAAATGTAACTGGGTCGTGCCGCATCGTGCGTGCCAAGCCCTGCAAGACTGCCTATACCATATGGCAGGAAAATACGCACACTTGATCCCTTCTGAGCTATTAAAAAATAAGCACATTATTTATTTCTTGTTGCCCACATCGGAGGATACTTCCTTACACACTACAGTAAGTGTGATAATCATTACATTCAAATTATATTATGGCAACTCGCACATTTTATATAAAACCTCTCGTTTCACGCATACGATAAAAATTTCAATACTAACATCAATCAATATTTTACATTATATTACAAATTTTCTCAAATGTAATTTTTCTTTACGTGTTTGATCACGGTAATTTTCCTTTTATAAATATAATATCTTTCAACGCACACAGCGGATTTTTAGCCTTTCAACTTATTTAAAACATTTCAGTTCTAATAAAACAATATTTTAACACCACTTAGTATTCAGTATTTGCTACTAATTGCGGTCTTATTTAATTGCAATAAGGCAGCTCGCATACAGCTTATTCTTAATATTATTTAAATTCCACGCGAGGGTGGGTGGGGATGGATTTATGGCGGGAGGTGGTTGTCTTACATTAATGTATCCTACAATTAAAACGTTCAAATGGGATACGTATAGCTTACTCACTTACCAGCTTGAGGACGGGAAGACCCTAGCCTCCACCAATGTTACGTTTAATTCCCAGAAGACCAGAATCGAACCGGAGCTACTCCACTGATGTAACGTTTACGGAAAATTATACTCTTTTAGTTTGTTTCGTAATTGGTACAGTATTACGTAAAAGGTACAGTATATAATAAATTGACAATGCAAGGGATTCTGACAATGTAAGTGAGACTCGCAGTCTAAATATCTGGTACGGCTTTTATTTACAATATATGCAAACTACTGCATTACTTTTACGATGTTATTTACGGAGAGAGGCAAGAATAGTTAGCGGTATGATTATACATTTATGATTACTTATGAGACGCTCAATTTAGTTACGACGATGACAGTCCCACCTTGTTAATGATGCCGAGGCTGATGTAAGGAAACGTTCACTGCGATCGGCACGTCGTAGATCTGGACGTCGTGGTGCATCTTGGTAGTGAAGTGGTCCTGGTGACGATATGGGGCAGACAGACCTCGTAGGTGGCGTGACACGCCCCTTTATCGCGCCCTGTGTGGCAACTCGTACCGCTGTTGGAGTGGGGAGTTCTGCCTTGCAGTTTGCTGCAACTTCTGTTTAATATTTTGGAATTCCTGGGCGGGTGGCCTGGTTATCGATCGCTGTGTTGGAACCGGGTTATATAATTCATAACAACGGCCTTAATATCAATGTTTTAACGGGTAACAAACGCTGAAGTTTTCTTGAATCAGCAGACTTCAGTATCGAGCTCAATATTAACCGCGTTTGTCTGCTGCATGAGTCGTTTTTGTTTAAGCTGAGGCTATCATTTTTGTTCACTCTAACTATTAGACAGATTAATTTTAAAAAAAATCAATAAACTGTAGGATTTTGTCTGGAGAAAATTTTTTTGATCAGTTCTGACAGATATAAATGTTAGATGACAATCTACAATTGATTAAGAAAGTTTTGTTATTTAACTACATTAAGTATAATTTCATTAAAGTACCAAAATTCTGTTAACTGACTTCACATAACAATAGCCTTCATCAAAGTTTTTGCATCAATTTCCAAAGCAAGCGTGCTCATAGTATTTGTTTGCTCCATGTGCTTAAGTGAAGTGAATATTTTGATGAGTTCCGGGCGTTGGACCCGTAAAAATTCAAAAGTTTATGTTTGTGCCAAACACTGTTCAACTTTTGCACATCAGATAACATGTCATTTCCCCAAATAAAAAACATTTAGGTCCAATAGTTTTTGCATAATCACTCATCATAGTCTCAAAATGGCCATTGTGGTGTAGCCAAAATCAAAAAAAGTAATTAACTAAAAAAATTCAAAACTACAGGAACTAATAGTTAGTGTATCAATGCATTTTACGACTTGGTTGACAAAAGTTAGTTTTGAAAATTTTAGTAGTTGCCAAAAGTCAAAGTTATGCAAAAATTTTCTCATTTTCATCAATTTTTTAAAAATACTAAAAGTTATCGCTTTGTGTTCACAAAAGTGTCTTGAAGTAGCTCACATCATTAAGAATCAATATGAATTATCTTGTTTCTGTAAGTTAATTATTTTGTATAATTTTGGCAACACCGCAACTGCCATTTTGTGACTTTGATAGGTCATAATGCTAAAACTATGAGACCTAATTTTTTTTATTTGGGGAAATGACATGTTATCTGATGTGTAAAAGTTGATCAGTGTTTGGCACAAATTTAAAGTTTTGAATTTTTACGGGTCCAACGTCCTTAAATGTACAAAATTAGGACATGGACATTCCAGAGTATGCATTTATTTATAGTTTTTGGTTGTGTTGCGACAGTTGAGACTCAGTTATTATATTCCACTTGGTTAAGTTTTATGGGATGGCGCTCATTAAAAAATTTCATCTTTGTTAGAAAAGTATTGTATTGTAGGCACTGGATGACATTTGCATGCAAAAAGGATTTACAACAATACATAAATACACTGCCAGCATTTGCATAAACAGTGTTATCAGTGTGATGTAGTAGATAGGATGTCGGTGAAAAGTGTGAATGTCCATGATTCAAATTCCAAAAAGAAAAATATGTATTATTTTCGTGACTACTGCCCTTAAATGTCAAGTACAATGTAGAAAACCAGAATTTCCAGTGTATAAATATACTTCAGTACATTTGCGTACGCACTTTTCTTGCATTTTTATAACAAAAAATTCCGTTATTTTATTAGTGAATATGTTTAGATTTCCTATTTTTATTTTCTCCCCGGATTCCCGATAGATAGAGCCCACGACTTTTCGCGAAAAGAATTCTGCAACAGTTTGGTTCAATGCCTTACGTGCGCATATGAAACTGTGATTCATGGTAATTGGCAGAATGTATAATTGCACAGACGTGGCTCATTTGACTGTGCCAACAGGAACAAGGATACTGCAACACCACACGTCTGTGATTTGCGGGTAAAAGCCTAGACGCTGAGAGTTATCAACAGCCAATCACTGACCACGAATCAGGACTGCATATGTGCGCATAAGGCATTGAAACATACTGTTGCAGAATTCTTTTCGCGAAAATTCGTGGGCTCTACCAATAGAGCACTTTAAACAAATTGTGAAATATCAATCAGTAAACACTCACTGATTTCGTTTTGAAATATAAGTTTTTTCCTATATAACGATCCGGCACAAAAAAGTGGATTTAAATATACTTTCTTGTACTATATTTAGTTTCTCAAATGTATATGCATATTTAATTTTTCTATTGACAACGTATTAGTAACATTTTATCTAGGAATCGGGAATTTAAAAAAAAAAAAACAGAACTTTTTTTGAAAATATCTTTGTTTGTGGGTTAATGAATAATTAGCGAAGAGCAATCTGAAACAGCACTTAGGTAAAGCTTCCATTAGAATGCGGTTCGGTGGACTGCGAGCAGTGTAGAGTGCAAGATGGCACATTAATGGTGCTTGAAAGTGAAACATTGTGCAAGAGAGCCCCGCATGACTTATGCAAACACGGTGATGGCAATTGAATAATGCAACAGGCGACAAAACGTTCCTGTCCGAATATAGGTTTCAACACTGCGCAGCCATAAATATGTCATGTTACGCAGAGATTGCGTTGCCATTTGTTGTTTCCGCTCAGGATGGACACATGTAATTATAATTAAGAATATACAAGTTCCCAAGGGCCTAAGACAATACGAAAATCAAAGAAATAGTTAAATTTAATTTTTATGAAGGGAAATTTAGGTCGCGCTGCTTCTCTAGCGCCATCGAAATCTTTTTTGCGGAATCTGCGCAATAGTGTGCTTAAAATAAACCTTTCATGGTTAATTTTCTGAACATGCTATTTACATGCTTACCGGTGCCACTATATTCTATTCCAGGAAAAAATAACGTAAATATTTCATATCTCTGCAAAACTTGTAATAACTAACCTATCTAACTGGCGTAAATTAAAATTACATACCAGCTATAGTAACTGAAGGATGTTATGACATTTGTGACCTCTTTTCTTACCAAAAATGAATAGCAATAACGAAAACCAACCTTCGGTTCACTAACATAAATCCCTTTAACGTATAAAAAAATTTCGGGGATGACAAGCTTGTTGCTGACATTTCCGGTAGGTATGCTTGTCCACAAATAGGGACCAGATGACCTGAAACCACTTATTTTAGATACTTTATTCGGTGTGTGTCCAACTTTAAACAATAGGACAGCGAGAGAAGTATGGAAGCGAGACGTTTAGGTAGTAACTGAATATTTTTTTTTCATATATTAATAAAATTACAGGTAATTTCAGCTACAGTTATAAAATTGTGCGTTGTCGGTGTCTATTTTGTCAAAAATTTTGCTGTGGTAAATACTTTTTCTTTAATAAATCGTGTTTTTCTGGTAATCATTGCTCAAAAATTTACATTTAGTTTTCGTTGGTGTTTTGGTTTTGGTTTAAGTTTCAATTTCTTTAGTAGTGAAGTGAAAGCTAAAGTGACTAGGCTTAACTTTGTGCATGTTTATCAAATCAAGGAGGGAATATAACATAATTGACATCTTTGTTTAAATATATATTCGATCGAATAACCTCACTGCCCAAAGAGAGGCATGGGGCGTGATGAATTGTTTTGGACAGTAGTCATGTACACAACCTTCAAATACAATCGCGTCTATGTACCTCAAACTTTACCAACACGTTCTTGATTTATTGGTCGAAGCACTCACAACTCGATCAAAACCAAGTAGTTAAGGGTGTTCAAGTGCTATTAAATAATAATTTTAAATTTATTTGAAATAGTGTCAGTTTCGTACACGATACTTGTGAGTACAGTTTCTCCTTACGAAACAATATTAACTCGCGTAGTTTTCTCATAACAGTACGTCAAAGTCAAAATTAACGTGTTCTGCTGCCGTGCAAATAGTGAAAACCAATTGACTTATGCAAATCAAATAATTCACAGTAAACTAACATGCCACGGGCTACGTAGTAAAATATTTAAAAAAAAATCCCGTAAACAATTTTTGTATTAAAAAAAATTTTTTTCTGTACTTTTGCGATTTTTGAAAATATTCAAAATATTTAATTTTGGTATTTTAAATACTTTATTGCATAGCTAATGGAATGTAATACAACAGTGAATTATTTTATTCAAGTTGGTAAGTTGGTTTTCAGTATTTGAATGGCAACAGAACAAGCAAATTTTGACTTTGTCACACCGTTATGAGAAAACTATGAAAGCTAAAATAATTTTGTATGTGGAAACTGTACTCAGAAGTATCGTCTTCAAAACTAACACTATTTCATAAAAATCTGCTCACCACGCAAAGATGATTCCTTCTTAGTAAAGACATACTAGGTACGTTACTCGTGTTAAGGGCGCGATTCACCTGAGTTTTCAACGTCTTTATTTATTTCTATATTTGTACCAGATATTTTTTTTCTTATTTTAGACATAAATTGTGAATAAATCTTCCTCTTAGGAAACTTTTGTATCTCTCACGGTTTTTGCGTAATGAGTCGTAAACGTCAAAATTTGCACTTTACGGTTTTAAGTACGCCACTTAAACCAACTGACGTACCAAACAGACAAAATGCACTGCGTATAACAATGTTATAGGCTGTAATTTGACGTAGGTATATAAAAAAAATAAAACACCTTTGTAAATAATAAAAAATTCTGAATTTTAAAAATAAAATTTTAATAATATCAAAAATTTTTCAGAAGTACAAAAAAAATATATTTGTTCGTTTTTCGTATGTGTAAAATGATAGCCTACAGCATTGTTATACAGTGTGATTTTTTTCAGTTTGTTACGTCAGTTAATTTTAGTGGCGTGCTTAAAACCGTAAAGTGCAAAATTTTACGTTAACGACTCATTACGCAAAAACTACGAAAGATACAACAATTTCCTAAGAGAAAGATTTAATCACAATTTATGTCTAAAATAAGAAAATAATATCTGGCACAAATATAAAAATAAAAAATAACTCTGAAAACTGAGGCGAACCGTGTCCTTAAAGTTAATTCTACTCCAGGTTAGATATATCAATGTTCAAAGTTTGTCACAGAGAAAATTTCTGCCGCTTGAGCGCTGGTATTGGTAATGGGTTCAAACTGACCAATCTCACAGCTTTCCTGAATTTTGTGTTACATTAGTAGATAATTTAATCTGCGAAGTTGGTTTATTTTCACTTTAAAATTAAGTTACACGACTTACGTCATTTTCAAAACTATGTGAATTTAAGTTTACTACAGTTTCGTATTTTTCTGGTCCCTTTCCGATAGCAGCGAAACAAGCGGCAGGAATTTTCCCTGTGCTAAAATCTCCCATAAGAGGAAACATTTTTTTTTTAACCTGTAGTGTAATTAACCGTACTCGTGTGTTTGCCCATTTAAGGTTCACCATTACTAATAAAAGCATATTTACTATCGCCAAAACGGCGAAAGTGGGCTTCTATAAGGCCCTTAAGTATGGAAATTGCGGCGCAAAATATTTAAAAATTTATAGGTGTGCACAATAAATATTTTACTTAAATATTACATAGTAAAATAATAGGACGAGCACTGTATGTCTCATAGACGTTAGTTGAGGGCGAGAAGACTTGACAGGGACTTACACATAGGTAGAGATATGCAAAATTTGCACTATCATTCGGTAGCAAACTAAACTTCACTTTCCTATACACATAACATAGCACAATCTACGATTCAACTGGCCACGAACTGTTATGTGTTGTCGTATACGTGTGTTACGTCTTTACAAAGATTGGCCTCTCTACCGTGTAAGCAGTCTCCGCGGCAAGTCACGACAATATCGGCCAGCAGGAGACAAGTCAGTTGTCAGGAAATAACGCAAATATTGCCTGTCTCTACGGTCGTCCTTACCATTGCAGCTCATCTCTGCCCTCAAACACGAAAATTCGTCTATCAAAGCGGCAACCTTAAAAGCTACTGATTATTATTTAATAAAAATAAGTCACGGTGCCTAAATAATTCCTCGAAGTTGTAGAATTTATCTCTTGAAATAACATATTTTAAAATCTCCTCGTTCATTCATAAAACATTCTACATGCCGTGTTTTAGTGAATATTACCACATACATTATTAACACATGTGTATACATATACACGGTTCTGTGCAAGTCATTTCATTCATTGAATCGTAACAAAATGACCAGTAAACATGTTTTGCGCTTCGGCACAGTTCTATGTGGGAACAAACTATGGCTCTTAAAAAATCATTGTTTAAATATATCAACAAATGTGAGATATGAATAACCGTTTCACATTCATGAGAATACTTTTACTCAGCTACAAATAAGTAGTTTGCCTTGCTTTAAATATAGACAACTATATATGTTTATACATACATCATAATAGTTCACTGTTAACAAAACTAAGGGTTGTCCTAACGTCTTGAATTTTACTTACTTTCGTTATTTTTAAAAATATTTAGCGATTAGTTTTACGACAATATGCATGAAAAAACTGGAACATATGAGACTCTAAGCATTAATAAGTTGAGTATTCATCGTATATCCAAGAGTTGTTCTTCTCATAACAACGTCCATGATGAGCGAAAGTTGCTCTAGACGAGAGAGGTCGTTGGGAACAGGTAATTCCAACGTCACCTGGACAGCGCAGTAACTCATGGACTCGCCCACAGCAAGGCTTGCGTCCGGAACTAATTTAGGCACGAGCTAAGGACGACCCGGAATTTATGTCTTCTACTTTAAAACAGTTGCGAAGTGAAAAGTTTTCCTGCGCCGGGAGTGGCATTTGACCATTTTCCCAGCGCTTCTCTGCGAGGGATTCGCTAGGTAGACGGTCAGTTACTGACTATGCATATGCTGCTACCCCGCGTAACTAACGTGTTATTAAGACTCGGTTTCAGTCGCCATATTGAATTTGAATATTTTTCGTTTTTTTTTTTTTTTTAAATTCTAGGAGAAAAATGTTAAATCGGCGACTATACCGCAAATTCTATATACCTTGAGCTACAATACAACATGTCAACAGAGCTAGTAATGTATAGTTAGGTCGCAATTTGTCGGACAAATTATCAATATAAAAAAGTTTGCCCCACATATTGCGGCGTAATCATAAGTGAATAGCTATATTGTAAGGTCTGCACTGTAGCGAAATGTAAATAGAATTTCAGGAATAATCGCATGTTTAAATTTTTTTCTTTTTAGAATTCCAAAAAAGTGAAAAATAATAAAATTCAATATGGCGACGGAAACCTAGCCTTAACATGCAAGAAGATTATTTTAAAACTACAAATTTGTTCTGGCTCTTTAAATGGTATTCCTTACACACCGTCTTGTATTAATAATAATAATGATTCCAGTCCTAGGTAAGGAATGGATAGTCTTTATGTGCGTGTTTCAAAGACTACAAAGTTATTAGTATTTGTTATATATGACAAATTATCTAAATTTTACTGTCAATAAGTCAAAATTAACCAGGACATGTTACAAGCTTGTGATACCATTGAAACAGAAGAAATAAATGTATTTTGCGTGCTATCAAACAATTGATCAATATCCGGTAGAATATACGAGTTACATTTCATATTTTGGTTATGTAATCCGAAATCAGACCAGAAGATAACTGTTATAGTTCCTCAACATACAGTCGGCCTACGTAGCGTAGACCATTAGACGCTGGTATACTTCACTTCACTTCATTCTCATTGGTTCTTAAGTCCTCGTTGTTAAAAGGTTCATAAAACCCTCTCACATCATCTTAATATACATCGCTGTCAAATGCATCTCAGCCCTGATTCTATGACATTTATATCCCCACACCCCGCGCTCTTTTACTGATTCACGAACTCAAGTTCAAACAGTAGGAAGTAAAATTGTTGATTGGAAGCAGTACATTGGAACAAGTATATCTATATATTCCTTAATAGCTGGTTGAACTTTGACCAATGATACAGCGGCTTCCTATGTGGGACCGATGATGTCAGGCAAAGTGCGAATCTCGGCCACGTGACACGAATGACAGAGTTAAGCCATGAGTGTAAGGAAACCCGTCTGGAACACCGAGTTTTACAGTAAAGAGTAGATAACGCAAGCTACCTGATATTTTTAGAACCTTTCGGATTCGTTTTTAAAGCATCGTGTTATTATTAAGGAACCACGTTTCATGAATCCAGATGAGTTCTCTGAAGTGTCGATGCAAACTGGGACGTTGATAATGGAAGACCCATTTTTAAAAAGCGCCCGTATTAACGCTTATAGTGGCGGTGGCCTCAATCTGCATGGATTTAGTCTTTAGAGGTTTACTCTTTATTGTTCATGAACCTCATATATGAGAGTTAACAGTGTTTCGTCATATCATCCCATCAAGGCGAAACTGTGTACCTTGATGACTCAACCTCGGGGATCAAGATTTTGACTAATCTGAGTAGTTATTAAGGGCACGGTACGCAACAATTTTCTATCGCCGTGTAGTTATTTTATATTTGTACCAGCTTTTCTTTCTTTTTTTTCTTTTGACATTAAATATGACAAAATTTTGCTCTTATGAAAATTTTTTATCTCTCATAGTTTTCGCGTAATGGCTTCTTAAAGTCAAAACTTGCATGTTTCCGTTTTAAGGACGTTGGACCCATAAAAATTCAAAATTTTATATTTGTGCCAAATCCTGGTCAACTTTTACACATAAGATGATATGTCATTTCCCCAAATAAAAAAAAAATAAGTAATATACTTTTAGCATATTCACCTATCAAAGTCGCAAAATGGCAGTTGCGTTGTAGCCAAAATAATAAAAAATAATTAACGTGCAGAAACAAGATAATTCATGTTAATTCTCAATGATGTGAGCTACTTCAAGACACATTTGTGAACACAAAGCGATACTTTTTTGTCTTTTTAAAAAATTGAAGAAAATGTGTAAAATTTTGCACAACTTTGACTTTTGGTTACTACTGAAATTTTCAAAACTAACTTTTGTCAACCATGTCATAAAATGCATTGATACACTGACTATCAGTTACTGTAATTTTGAATTTATTAGTTAATAACTTTTTTTTGATTTTGGCTACACAGCAATGGCCATTTTGTGACTTTTATGAGTGATTTTGCAAAAACTATGGGGTTTATTATTTTTATTTTGGGAAATTACGTGTTATCTGATGTGCAAAAGTTGAAAAATGTTTGGCACAAATATCAAAAATGAAATTTTACGGGTCCAACGCCCTTAAGGAGTACACTAAAACCAACTGACATACAAAACTAAGAAAATTTACATTGGATAAAGATGTCGCAGGCTACAAGTTCACGTAGCCTACATAAAAACAAAGATAAAATAATTTTCGTATTTAAATTTAAAAAATATGTAAAAATTTTAAATAAAAAGTTTAAAAACTCAAAATGTTTTTAAATACAAAAATATTTTACTATGTGGTTTGACGTAGCTGAATTTGTAGTCCATAACATCGTTATTCAATGTGAATATTTTAAGTTTGGTAAGTGAGTTGGATTAAGTTTCATTCTTAAAACGGAAAGATGCAAATTTTAGTTTCTAACGAGCCATTACGTAAACACTATGTAAGATAAACTTTTTTATAAAAGCAAAATTAGTCACAATTTGTATCTTAAACAAGAAAAGGTTATCTGGTACACATATAAAAATAAATCTGTGGCGATGAGAATTGCTGTAGTCTGCGTCCTTAAGACTGTGTTTTCATGTTCCATGTGCTTGAGACCCTTTTCCGAACTGTGTTTCATTGTCGTTGAACTCCTGCTTAAGAAAAAGGCAATAAGATCGACTTCATCTAGTCAACTGTAGAGGTGACTGAAGACCGTCTCGAAGCATTGTAAAATGCCGGATATAACGGAGTAACGGTAACCTCGTATATTAAAGAACTGTATTCATTATGTGAAGCATACAAAACGTTGTCTGTATAACGCCGATTTAATTTTGCAAATGGCACAACCTTTGTAGTACACAGAGCATTCAGTTTGTTCTGCCGAAAAACAAAAATATTGCCTCGTAATATACTTGTTGCAATTCCCGTCTGCAGTTCGAGATTTAAATAACTTTACAAAAGAAACAATGCAAATACATACAATTGATTGTAAGGTACTCTTTAATGGAATAAACAAACATGTCTTGTTTGCTAATATGTCGCAATAATAACAAACTTGAAAGCAGCTCTGGTAGGTCGTGTCGTGGTAGCGTGATTGGTAAGATTATTGGCAGAAGAAATTACTTTTAGTTGAAGTTTGGTGATTAACGATCGGTCTCAACTACCTACAAAATTTTTTTACTCTTTTCTATCATAATACATTAATTAATTACCTTATAATGCGTACTAAAGCTTTACAACTGGCATGTAAGTTACAACACGGTTATGCCGTTTTAAGAAAGGAAGTCATGTTGCCGCATCCAGTATTATGACAAAATATAATAATCTGATTAATTGCGTCTATTTATGGCTTTAATACAATACTACAAATGTACGAATATGAAATTTAAGAGATTATGTACATATAGAGAATATGTAAGCTACTAATATACATAGTAAAAAAATTAAAGTGTTCGGAATCAAACAATTATCAACTAAAACGTAAGCATGCTAACTACTCGCACATCCAGATACATCGTAATACAATTTATTAATAAGCAACAGTAGTGATTACATCATCCAATTCTTCGTTGAATGTATCACTTATAATTATTTTATGGTAGCAGCTCTGATTGTCTATAAGAAAACACTATTTTAAACTTTTATTTTAAAAATTATATCGCTTTATTCACTGAGAATACAGAATTGTATTATTTGGACTCATTTTTACAATCATATTTTACAACTTTAGACATGCATAAACCTCTAGTCATTTATTATAATTATGTACAGTTTTCTTTCTATAAAATTATCAGACATAATAGTATTTTGTATAATTGACAGGAGATCCGTCTTAAGATAGAAGTCCGCCACATTACTCGGTTACGAATAGTCACGAGGTTAACCACGGTGTAGTTAAATGTCACTATTACAACTTGGTTCACTTAAAAAGTTTTTCCGAGCGGAGATTTCTAGCGTTCAAAATGTAAACTTAACTAATTAATTGCTTATATTTGATCGCAGCTTGGCTAATCGCTGATAATAAATAATATTGATACACGAACACGAAAAGCTGCAGGTCACGTTACGAAAACACCTTAGTTATTGAGTGTTCGGCATCATTCGTGTACTCTCGGCCATGTTAAGTTCGTGCTTCGTAACGCCGGACGTAGTGCCAAACTAGCTCGTCTTGAAGCACGTGGTTTTGACGAAGTTCGTCTTATTCGTGAAGTATGATACTTGGAGTTGAAAAGTGATGACTTCAGAAAGGGCACGGTTCACCTCAGCTTTCAACGTCATTTTTTATATTTATACTTGTACCAGATTATTTTCCTTATTTTAGACATAAATTGTGGGTAAATATTCCTCTTAGGAAATTTTTGTAACTCTCATAGAGTTTGCGTAATGAGTCGTAAACGTCAAAATTTGCACTTTACGGGTTTATGTACGCCAAGCCACTAAAACCAACTGACATACCATACCAAAACAATTCACAGAGTATAACAATGTCGTAGGCTATGATTTGGCACATATAAATACAAATATTAATAAAATTTTTAATTTTGTAAAAATTGTTGAAAATTCTAAGTTTTAAATTTAAAATTTATCATTTTTGTTTAAAACAAAATAACATTTTTTTTGTATTCATATATGTCAAATCACAGCCTATAACACTGGTATACACTGTGAATTTTTTCGGTTTCGTATATCAGTTGGTTTTAGTGGCGTACATAAAACCGTAAAGTGCAAATTTTGACGTTTACGACTCATTACGCAAAACATATGAGAGATACACAAATTTTCTAAGAGGAAGATTGAATCACGATTTATGTCTAAAATAAAAAAGAAATCTGGTAGAAATATATAAATAAAAACATTACGTAGAAAACTGAGGTGATCCGCTCCCTTAAGAAATAAGAACGTCTTGGTCAAGTCGTTGTCTTGTGACATGACTATGAATTACGCCCTAAAGGAGTTTTCAACCAGCATATTGTATGTATGCCTTAATTATATTATAATAAATCGATGTCTTATGTGAAGGACAACCGAGGGACGAGGCATTGTATCACGAATGCAGATTTATTACTAGGTGAGCGTACCCATCAGCGTACCACAAAGAATGACACGAACTGAGGCCCTACCGTGGAATGAGTGCGAGATTTTCGTCAGCGCTCAGCATTAAGGTCTTTAGGGCTGGCGAGGGGTGACATGTTGTGAGTATGGAGCAGCCCAGGAATGAGTGGGCGGGGGAAACGGGAGATCCCCGAGAAAACCCGCCGGCCAGCGGCATCGTCCGGCACGATTCCAACACGCGAAAATCCTGGGACTGACCCCACCGTGAGATAACCCTCGTCAGCTTGGTGGGAGGCGAGCTGTCTAACCACTAGACCGCCGCGGTCCCAATGTTGCTATAGTTTCACTGGAGTGCGACGCCCAGTAGACTGTCGTAAGTTTCAAGCTAGTTGCGGCAGATTTGGCACTGTTGTTGTGCAAAGCAAAAACTTTACAGTTGCTGCCATGGATTAAATAGACCTCTTTATTAAAATGCTGATAAAATACAAATTGCATAAGGATTCACTTTAATAAGGGCGTGACAGACAGCAATTATTATTTGCTTTTCAGATTAAAACAAGTACGTGATATATTTTTAAGATAAATGTTGTTCTTGTGAAATAGTTTTAGTCTGTTTGTCACGATTTTAAGAACGACATTGAAACTAACTTATTTACGAAGATGAATTGATTCACACTGAATAAAGACGTGGTAGACTGCAAGGTCTCATACAAAACCACAAAATATAATTGTTTTTGAATTTATAAAATGTTCGTGAACTTATTTATTTTTTGTTTTAAATTGCAGCATTTTATACAAAAACTATTTATGTAGGTTAAGATCACTTCAGGGACGCGCACTCAATACAACACCGCATCTACGTGGACGTTATCAACCTACCGTGTAGTTTATCTGTCGCGTGTCTTGCGGCGTCTAACGCTGACATAACAATTTGTGACGTAATTGATGCTTACACGACACAAGTCTTTCTGCAATTTTAAATATCCTGCAACGGAATTTTCCGGCTTAAAAATCGACAGTGAAAATGTATGTTGTTGGCATTTATTTCCTTCTTCCCGAAAGAAGAATTATAAACACAGTTTTTTAAGAAATGTAATCTATCTATAATTCTAAAATGCAGTTCGTACTCAGAAGAAGATAAAAAATGTAGCAACATTACTGGATGGCAGATATACCTCTGATGTTATGCAATCTGCTAAGTTTGCCGGGCAGGTGACACACTTAAAAGTAGAGAGTTTATACATTTTTAAATCAAACAATGTGTTGCATCTCTTTTGTTATGTTTTCTTCATGGTAACCGACTTAATTATGAGTTATACGCCAACTTAACGTTTCCGACATTCGCCAGACATCGCATAGCACGGCTGGTCCTGCACTTAATCAGATAATTCTATTTTGTCATAATACTGGATGCGGCAACATAATTCCTTTCTTAAAACGGCAAGAAAACCCTTGACGTGAATCAGAATGTTTCCATTTTCATTTCTATAATGTAGATACATGCCTAAAGTTTGGTTCCACACTGTTTTGAATATCCCCCCTCCCTTTCCCAATTGCCCATTCGCTGAGTTAGCCCATTTCTGGCGTTCTTCACGACACTTACCAACATAACAGTGGGTAAGTTGGCAATTTCGGCCCGGATGTTGGCTTTCAGGACGTGTTGGGTTCTTGGATGGTTGACATACACACGCAATATCAAATCACAGAAAAAAATCGCAAGTAGCCAAATCAGGGGAGCGGGCTGGCCACTTCAAATCGCCACTTATTGAGATGAGGCGCTTCGGGAAATGTTCGCTCAAAACAGCCATCGATGTCCGTGAAATGTGGGCCGTTGCTCCATGTTGTTGGAACCAAATGATCCTTTAAGTCCAATTCATCAAGTAGCGGAGATAAAAATTTCGTCCAACATGTTCACCTACGCTGACAGTTCCAACACATGTTGGCGATTGACAGCAGCGGGGAACAAAACTTTACACCAACACCTCTCTAATGAGAACATTCCCGTCCCGCTAAGACATCTACATCCTGAATGTCGCGTATTTCAAAACAGGAAGTTATGTTGCCACATCCTGTATGTTGCGCAGTTTCAAGAGTTGCATGTTCGTGTTGGAAGAATTCTTAACTTAAGTAAGTAATTAAGTCTGTAGTGTTAAGAGTTCTGATTGGTGCTTTACAAATATATTGTAATGAATACTAAGTAGATAAAAGAATGCACTCTCGATATTTCAAACTACAAGACTTTCTCTAAGAAATTACAAAAATGTGAAATAAGAGAACCAGTGAAATTATTTGTTAGATTAAAACCAAACAAGAGAGTTATTAGACGTACACATAGTACGATTGAATATTTTTTTTGGAGTTTTTTCTCTCTCATTTTTATATGTGTGTATGCTTAGGTGCCAATTCCATTAGCTTTTTTTTACTGAAGTGAAAAACAATTGCGATGGCAGTCTGCTTGGATCCTGCAACATGAACTTTGTTTGTTGATTCTCTGGCATAAAGTCAAATATATATATATATATATATATATATATATATATATATATATATATATATATATATATTAAAGCGTACAAATTATCATGGTTACAGAGTTGAGGTTTCGTCTCGTCATTATTTCCGTTTCATTTCTTTTGTTGTGGTTTTATAACTTACTCATGCATAACAATTATTTAAATGGCAGACAAGCTCAATTATTTTAACTATACCTTCGTTTTCTTGTTAGGAGTCATAAGCAGCTGGTTTTTGACAAGTTTGTTGGTATCGCTGTAATTGTGGAAGTAATGTGCCACAAATTAACTGAATCTACGCCTCATAGTAAAAAGTAGACTTTTCTCACTACCACAGGCCTAACTAACGTGGAAAAGTGGAAGCATTTAGTTATAAACTGTGCGCAGTACACATCATAGTGCTAACTACAAGTAGACTACAATTAAAAACGTAATAAAATCGGCAGCGGTTATATTAAGAATGGAAGGTCGAAAGCATTTGACCTTTCAGGAATTTGAAAGTTTATCCAGATTTAGAAACTCAGAATTTTATGCGGATTTTAATCGAATTAAGCCATTAGCTTGTCACAGTAACGATTTTTCTAAACGGAACAAGTAACTGGAAAATCATAAACGTTTAGTGCCACTTCGTCTCGGTAAAAGATTATACGAGGACGAGGTAGCGAGTATTTGCAATTAATCAAGAGTACATTGCTTCCGGTTATTTGATCAGTTCCGGCCCGGCGACTGGGAGCTTTCGTGCGTGATATTGCGAAGGTTATTCTATCGACATAATTGATACTCCAACATCAGTGGGCAGAAACACTGCCACTAATGGACCCATAAAGTCTATTGCTTTCCAGAGCCGTACTCTTCCAGAGAGACAGAGAGAATCGGAGAGAAATAGAGAAAGTCAGGTAGAGAATAAGAGACAGAGATGGTGAATGATTCGGTCAACAAATTATCCACTCTCGTATAAACGACGCTTTTCAAATATCGTCTATATCGGTTATGAAATGATTCAAATAAACGATAGCATAACAAAGCGGCCTTGCAAGAGTCTATAAATTAAAGATTTATATTTTGTGACTGTATTTTCCGCAACCAGATTTTACACCCATTACAAGCGTTCTGATTTTGTTTTTAAAAAATTCTTTTACCGCGTGTTCGCTTTAACAAAATGGTAAATGATACATTTACGCATATTTTTCGCTAAAAGAAGTAATAATTTTTAGTTTTTTTTTCGTAATGGTGTTCAGCAGTGGAGCAATCTTAAATAAGTATGCTAAAATGTGACTTTTATTACAATAAAGCAGGTAAAATAAAAATGTATTGTTGTATTTACGAAAAATTGAAAACTTATTGAATTATTTACAATTTTTCAATAATACACCTCGATTAATTACACTAATGCTGCCATTTGCAATTCACAAAATCACGTCAGAAAGGGATATACAAATGAACATTCTAACGTCAAAACGATTAATAGTTCTACACAATAACCCTAACGTTGAAGTCTAGTTTTCGGTGATTAAACAAGTAGATTGTTGGGATTAAAGGTACATGGGCGAGATAAATCATTTACTTCAAAAGATATAACAGATCGGACTAGATAGTCCCTTAGGTATCACGTTTTAGATCATCTCTGCTCTATTCCTTACCATTAATATTCAAGGTTTTCACAAAACACTAAATATATTTCTGTGATTATTCATTTTTAAAGGTTATGTCTAATTTCTCACTTTACAAGTTTTGTCCCAAGTAAGAAATCAATTAAAGCAATATTTTGAAGTAACATTTTAAAGTTACCCAACAGAAAAAGGTTACAAAATAAAGGACGTGTTCGCATGTTGGAAATTACTCTGTCCGTGCATACAAGCCCTCCTTTCTTACGAACGGAAACAATATATAAGCGTAGTTAGTCTGTGAAAAATATATATTTTGGACTACACAATATTTCAGTTGTGTTGTTACATGTCCAATTACATTCACAAGAAAAATTTTGAGGGTTCTGATTCTTTATGGCAAATGTGGTATCGGCTCTTAAGATCTCGTTTCTAAAAATGTCGTAAAACCTACTCACCTGGCCACAAATGTAGATTTCTTTCCCATCGATTGAATACAAGTGTTAACTTATTCGATCCCAATTTTGATGTTATTTCAATAAATTTGTTGATTGTAGGCAGTCTCACGAAGAACAATTTTACACAATGTTTAGAAAAAGAAGACATTTAAGTATATTTTCAAAATAGTGTAAGCCTACATCCACTTGAAAGCTGGTAGACTATCTCAACTTTCCCTTAGCGTTTATATGAACGTTTGTTACTTGTTAATTCGTATTACTGATGGTGTTACAAGTTTGCTACAAAAAATAACTTAAATTATTTAAATTATTAATGTATATCCAGCCGAACAACACTATAAATAAAACTACAGGAAACAGTTTATGAGGAAAATAAAAATAAACGAATATTGCAATTAAACCGTATATTAAAAGAAGAACTTTACCAGTATGGTAAACGTACAATTAAAATATATAATATTTAATTTAATCTGATAAAATATTGAAACTGTTTCTTTTCTAATTACACACGACCATAGTCTTAGAAATACTTATATAGCTACTAATGTATGTGGATATTATATTTATAGGATATTTATATTTTCTGCTAAGTAGGCCTAATATACAAACTGGACGATATTGTAGGATTCCTGCCATTGCTAGTGGAAGTTGTAGAATAGCAGAAAGCATACTGTACATATAAGGACTAGGCACGAGAAATAAGTAACAGATACACTAATGAAACAAACCTAGGAATCAGAAATCGCCCAAGTATAGTCAGTTTATAATTAAAATATTTTGGTCAGAACTCTACGTGTAGGTCTTAAGCGCTGGAGAGGAGAGACATGAGTCACAGAGAAATAGGTTTGTTTGAGTCAACCGCATTAGGTTCGTATACGGCGTAACAACTGTGTAAACGTTGAACTAACGTAATATATGGTTGCCTGGCTGATTTTCTTGTCTCAACGGGAAGGTTTAGTCCCGTTAAACATGCATTTTAATACAAAAAAAAAAAATTGTTATGATTTTCACAGATTGTTCAGTCAACAAATATTATCTTGGATAAAGCAGAATTTGTTTTCGCCATATACAAACTTACGTGTGGTTAACTGTAACAAACCTTTTTCTCTGTGGTGAATGAAGAGGCGACGGAATGAAGTGGCGGGGAAACAGGATATCCCAGAGAAAACCCGCATATCAGCGGCATATTCTGGCACGGTTTACATATGCGAAAATTCAGGAAACCGACCCAGCCTGGAATCGAACACGGTTCACTTTGGTGGGAGGCGAGTGTTATAGACACTGGGCCAACCGCCACTCCTAGAGTCGGAATAAAATGTAGACCAAAAAAGAGAGAAAGAAAGAAAAAAACGAAGGCAAGTCAGTCATCCGAAGCTCCTCAGATAGTGAGCTTGATGACGGGAACACACACCAGTTACCTAAACATCTAGTCTGTTGTCGCCGAAGGGAGCCGACTATTATCGCGTGTGTTACATTTGATATTTGACATCCTGTCTACGACAATTTCTGTCGCAGATTTCCTTTGTGTTGCCACGTATTTTATTCGTCTATCACTGTCGTCATTGTCATGCGCCTTGCTTTGTCTTTGTCCGATTTTTAGTTTTCGTTATTTCATGTGTTTTGTACCATAATTTACCGACTATATAACTGTTTCGGAATTACGTGTACAGTATGTTTGCTTACTACAGTAATTTCTGCCTTCCTTGATTTAATTATTTCACATATCTGTTGTTCATTTTCTCGAGCCTAGTCCTTTTTATTTTACTGTAGGTTTTCTGCGATAAAACAACATTCGCTGTCGAAGGCATATATCATACTAAACCATTCAGTTTGTCACCCACTTCCAATGCAGGAATATTAAAAAAACCACAAGTAATTTACAATTTGGTATGCATCATACCATAAGCGGAAGTAAAATTCAAGTTTGCATATTACTATTACAGAATACTCTATTTGCAAAGATCTACATTTTTCAGTATATTTTGATTATGTATTGCGTTTAGACTAGAAACGTGTTAGTTTGAAATTATTTTTTGCTATTAATTTACCAAGCCAGGTCACATTGTAAGTTTTTTTACAAAACATTTTTATTGTACTAAGAGCATACATTTATGCATTTGTTGATATTTATGAAAACTTTGCTGGAAATGTGTTCAACACATTTCTCAAAACACAAATATTTGAAATCTCTTGTACCTTCTCTTCTCTTCTAGTTTTCTTGAGAGCAATACTAAAACATTATATATTTTTGTTTTACAATTGTGATGATTTCTAACTTTGATCAGCTCACTACGTATAATTTTGATGATTCAGGTAGTAAAATAATGTGGTATATTTTTAAGCTACGGAATTGCTTTTGAGCAGAGTAGAAGTTCAGGGAATATATTTCAATCTTATTGGGAATAAAAAATGTTTTAACAGTTCATCGCAAGGCTCAAAATTAATTAATTCGATGCAGAGTAAGGAAATTGTAGTTTCACAGGAAACGAAGCTGAGGTAGTATACTTGTGTGTGTGTGTGTATATATAATTTTGCAGGTTCTTTTCTTTTTCGAGCATTTTGTGTGGTTTTTCCATTCAGGAAAAGAAAACAAATCTTAACACAGTGTTATTTTTAAGTTCAAAGGAAGGATTAGCACTAGGCCTAAGTTATGGTTAAAATAGAATCTACTCGTCCAAATTCTCTACGGACTTTAAAAATTATCCATGTTACTGTACCAGCTTGATAATAATTGGCATGAACTAGACAGCAACAGCGACTTTCTCAAAATACTGGTGCAGACAAAAGACGACTATAGGAGGTTATAGCGGACGTTAAGATTTCCTAAATTCAGCTGCATTGGCGAAATATATTTAAGTTTGACTGCGAGCAGTACCATTTAATCGTTTCCTTGTTTTGAAGGCAATGTTTTTTACTATGACGTTTAATTTATTCAAGACAAAATCTCTAAAGATGTACCAAATTATTTAATTACTCGATGTTTCTTTAATTGTCTAACTAGCCGACACTAAAATTGTTCGCCTTCAAAAATAGGCAGCAAAATCAAAAACATTTCAAGGAAACAATTAGACCGTTTTATTACACCGTCTTTCCAATAGCCACAAATAATTTCCTCAAAATCAATAGAGACAAGGATCAATGACTCTAATGACGTGACTAAAGTTGTAAAAATAATGAAAAAAAAAAAAACAGCAATATTAAACTTAACCTTAATTTAAAAAGTTTTCTTGACAAATTTCTTGCAGATATAGCCTTTTATGATTACTGACACTCCTAAATTTAGAAAATTGTTATTAAAATTTAAAAAGGCAAGTAAATGTTTTTGTTGCCTTCGTACACGCTATTAAATCATAACATGTTACATATTTACGAATTTATTTTGTCATAAAAGTGAGTCTGAAAATTAATTGTTATTCTTTTCGTATTGTAACTATGTAAAACAATAACACGTGATGACTAGACTCCAGCGAAAGGTACCCATTTAAAAAAAAACTAAGAATTATCGAATACATGACACTGTTAAATATGCAAGGAAGAAATGTACACTACATATATTACAAAATTATATCCAAGGTTGGTACAGAACATATTGTTTTTGATTGGGCGTAAGTCTTTCTCACATGAAACTGAAAATTATTTTCATGATCTGTCCAAAAATACACATTTGACTCGTAGGCATTGTAAAACTGTATGCACTTGTGCTACGAAGAACTAGTGTGAATTTGCGACAAAACATGTAAGCTTTGATTATTTAGTATTTTTAATATCAGTATTAGTATATTTGCGTTGTTCGGGGTAGATGAAGTTAATAATTTTAACATTTATTTTATTTTTTTGCATTTTTAACACAAAAAGACGTACTACAACAGCCTGTTATAAATTAAACAATTTTATACAGAGTGGTTTCTCGAACTTGAGCGGTCCTTAACGACTAATTAGAGGCAGAAATGTAAGTCACACGGAAATCACAGTTGAGCCAGTACAATGTTTAAGTACCTTAAACATGTAGAACGTTGTATCACGTACACTTCACAATATTTATAAGCTGTATTTTTTTTTTTTCGTGTTTCGAAAATTGTTGTATAAAACATATGTGCTATAAATCGTGGGTGCTATAAAACATCCTAATGACTGTCACACGCCTTATTTCAGATGTTAATTTCTGTAAAAAGTGACCAAAGTTCGGGTGAAATTATGCTATATTCTCTTAGTACTGCCACTGACAATTTGAATGATTTATTTTATAAACTGTGAATTCTAACGACTTGAAACAAAACGACTTTTTTTACTTAGGATGAATTGAGCTAGGGGAAAATTTATACCTGGTAACTATACCTCACTTCTGATAAGGAATCACCTCCCAATTTCTGTAACGTAAGTTATAAATCATCCTGAATAAATAACTACATATATATACTTATGTATATATATATATATATACTTATGCATATATATACTTATGTATGTGTAGAACGAGAGAGAGAGAGAGAGAGAGAGAGAGTCATGAAACATATATTGCTACTAACTGTCCTAAAGAAAAAAACTGATATTTCTATCTACGTTAGGAATTTTACTTTTACAATAGCAGAGAGAACAAATATTTAGTTTTAATTATACTCATTGACGTTCGTGTTTGAAGTAAATGCATTATATTCCTACAGTAATTTCTAAAAACTGCGATCACTATCGGCGAACAACTAATTCGCGTCTAACTACCACGAACGATGCATTTTTTCCAATATACTTGCTAGAAAACTACTTATTATATTTTTTACAACTATTGATGGTACATAATATTTTTAAGTAGGTATCTGAAACACACACAATCACATACACTCACACACACACCTACACACACACACGCACACACACACACACATATATATATATATATATATATATATATATATATATATATATATATATATATATATATATATATATATATATATATATATATATATATATATATATATACAGGATGTAACAGAAGTGATGGTCAATAATTCACACATGAAAAGTACTGGCCAAAAGAAGCTTAAAGTCAGTGTGTGATTACAGACATAGTACTCGTATTCCTCACGTTCCTGTACATGTATCGCTGTAGTAGACTAACGAGGATTACATACATGTCACTAAAAATATATGTGTGTGTGTACACCCTAATGCTGTGATCTCATGCTAATTTTTACGTCTAAAGTAACAGCAAACTTCACTTTTTTTAATGACTAGACGATTATATGAAGAAAAAAAACATATTGTCTGGTTTGACACGATTAGAGTTCGAAATGTGATATGATTAATGTGGTACTGTCGTCGAAAATAGCTTCCCTACAACAATGCGTAGGCTACTTTCGTATATAATGCTTTTATAGTTAACTGTAGAAATGAAAACGTGGTAACTTACTATCTACCCAAATGCTTTCCGAGGTATGTTGACAGTATAGAGTACACTAAAATTATTGCAATTTTTAAATGTTTACATTAAATACTCGACAAACTTTAAAAATGAGATGTAACAAATATGATACATTTCATACGCACTTTGACTCAATAGTTCTAGGCATGGCTACAAGAAACTGTCGGACAAGTGTTTACATTAGTATAGTCGTGTATGCACAACGCATAAAACGATAGGATATATTATTTTATGTTGCAGAAACTGCTCGCGTTGAGAACCACTTTTCAGTGTAATTGCCTAGGTTTTAAAGTACCATAAAAGTTAGAAAATATTCCTGTGATTTCTACTCCAAGTTAGGAGGAGGGGGAAGGGGAATGGCGTAATGGTTAGGGCACTCGCCTCCCACCAAGGCGATCCGAACTCATATCCCGGCAGGGTCGGTAACCAGATCTTCACATTGTGCCAGACGATGCCGCTGGTCGGCGGGTTTTCTCGGATATATCCCTTTTCCTCCCGCCCCTTCATTCTGGCGCTGCAACACACTTGCATCACGTCACCCCTCACCCGCACTTAAGGCTAAGATGTTAAGGGCTGACCAAAACATCTTCAATCAATTAATCCAAGTATACGGAGACAGAAGTTCCATAAATTAGCGGAAAGTTGCCTAATATGGGGAGGGTTCATAATATGGGGAGGCGCAGGTTCCAGTCAAGGAGGTGCTGCAACCTACCGATGACAGGTGGAACTACTAGAGCTAGTGTGTAGTACACTGGACTGACAGACTCGCCAACGTGAACAACCGCCATTGTGTTTTATACAGGGTTGTTCGAATCTTGTGCGTCGCAAAGTTTCTTCAGACTTATAAAGATTGACGTGTTGTTAACGGAAGGTGAGTAAATAATCTGTATTAATATGCTAAACAATGTACTGAAATATCTGTACGAAAACACCACATGACAAATTCTTAAATGCTGCACACATCTACTATGCAAACATATAACATGCTTATAATGAGAATTTGCCTATTATGGGAAGAAACCTTATTCTCAATATGGGGCTCCCCATATTAGGATCCATTATTCGTATTTTTTTTTCATTGCTTACAAATTTTAAATCTTTATTGTAATCATTATTATTATAGTATTTTAGTATACATAACATTTGGAGAGTAAAGCATCGTGTAATTAGGTGCGATCTGTACATAGTCAATATTGAAAACAACTGTCTTTCAGAACCCAGCAGAGAATGTACCATTGTTTACATACATATAAAGATGTGTTCTGTGACAGATTTTATCTACTCAAATTTATTATGTAGCATTTTTGTAATGTTATATGGTCTTTACTTATGAACAAAGTACATCTTTGTTTTTTTGAGTAATTTTAATGCACAGAATTGTTTTCCAAAAATTATGTGACATTCAGTCAGATTCAATCAGATATCTTTACCCAGTGGTTTCATCACTTCATACGCACTGTGAAACCAACCAAAAGAGGGTCCAGTGGTATTGATCATTGATGGTCATACAACACATACACACAACATTGCAGTCATTAACTTGGCAAGAAAAAACAATGTGTCAATAGTGTGTCTCCCTCCGCATTCCACACATAAAATGCAACCACTGGACCTGTGTTTCATGTCGTCTTTCAAGACTTGCTATTCTCAAGAAGTGGAACAGTGTTTGAGAAACAATGTAGGGCGTGTGGTGACTATTTATCAAATAGGAGAATTGTTTGGGAGGGCTTACCTCAGAGCAGCAACAGTTGAAAATGCAGTCAAAGGCTTTCAAAGAGGAGGAATTTATCCATGTAATAGAAACATATTTCGCCCACATGACTTCGCCATCTTCGGAGAAATGTCTAGCACTACTAACAATGTTTCATCCTTTGCTACAGCTCAGAGCTTGTGGGAACCAGTGGTTTGTGATCCACCTCTACCAGCTTCTCCCACCGTTTCATCTTCTCTGAGCTTACAGGAATCAGTAGCATGTGATTCACCTCCGCCACCTTCATCCGCTACTTCGTCTTCTCAGAGCTTGCGGGAACCATCAGCATGTGATTCACCTTTGCACCTTCATCCGCTTCTTCGTCTTCTCAAAGCTTGGGGGAACCAGCAACGCGTGATTCACCTGTCAGCTTCACCCACTTGTTCGTATACTGGTCAGTTCCCAAAGCGTTTGAAACCAACTTATATAAACCCAAATCCAGTTTTACCATTACAACTAAACAAATCATCAAAGGGTGGCTCTGCACAACCGATCACAAGTTCACCCTTCAAACAAGCACTAGAAACTTCCCAAAAACTTAAAGCAAGAAGGCAAGAAAAGAAGACAAAATATGAGAAACGCAAGAAAATGGTCAGCTCAAAGAATAAGCAGATAACCAAAAGAAATGTCAAGAAATCCAAGCGTAGAAAAGTGTATTTATAAGAGGATTCTTCAGATTCTGGTGACGAGAGCAACCTTTGTTTGCATGAGTCTAACGACGACACTAACGTTTCTGATGATGAAGGTGATGCGGAGTGCATATTCTGTGCAGGACTATTCTCAGAAGACCATGAAGGAGAATCGTGAATTCGGTGCAACAGTTGTTTCAAGTGGAGCCACACTGATTGTGCAGCAGCAGATGGGAAGGTTTTCGTGTGTGATTTTTTGCCAAATGCGTAAATAATTACAACTGACATTAAAACTCTGAGATATTGTGTTAATATTGTCAGAAAATACAGTTTTATTTAAAAAGTTGACATTTAACTAGTTAAATGCAAGTAAGTGTTCATTTTCTTGAGAATTGTATGACTTATGCATTAACCTAAGTGTTCTGTTTCAAAATGTAACAAAATAGTCTAATGTAAGTCATGATAAAACAACTTATTGTGTTAAAGCACACATTTCCCAAAATTAGGACCAGTATGCTCCCAATATGAGAAGATAACGATTGTACACTCAAACCGACATAAGAATAAATTAATAATTAGAAAACAAATTTGGGGAATACATGTGTGTAAGTAATGTATCAGTGTAAATACCACTATATTAAATTTTTTCTTGTTGCAAAATATAACAAGTTATGAGGCTTTGAACAAAACCCTCCCCATAGTAGGCAACTTTCCTCTAAGTGATCTGAAAGGTCAGGTACACATGATAGCCTAACTGTATTTACGAGTTGTTCGTAATTTTTCACGCAATGTTGACCCTGTGATGTCACATAAACGCCTTAATACTAAAGGAACGACTCTATTAAACATCGAACGACGTGATTAGTGAGAGGTAACGTTCCGAAGATGTAAATTGAAGCATAGGATGGAACAGTAGTAACCATAAATAATTGGTTAAAATCGTTGACCCTTACAAAAGCCACTTCCATGTGAGTTTAATTTAAGACCTGTAACCAAGCTGTACTCTAGTGATGGAGTTATTTGAGGCACAAAATTAAAGTTCCTTATTTCTTGTAAAATGTTTTTGTTAGATAATTGGTGATTACAGAGTCATTAAAACGGTAATAATAATAATTCATGCAAAGTTATTAAACGACCTATCTAAATATTTTAAGATTTAAGTATATATTGGGTAGCCAGTGAAATTCGTTTGTGTTTCTAATGGTTACATAGAATTTTTCGATCAACGGGTTGATATAAACGTGCCGTGTATTTAGAACTTAAAAATAATTTACTAATTAAAAATTATTTCTTTCAAAAACAGTAAATCTACCATATATCATTCAGTTTATAAAATGTCTTGCATTCTAGGATACAAATATAGATTCGTCTATACCATTGTTAAATTATACGAGTTTACAGCAATTTTAAGAATTAATTTCTATCGATGCCGTTAAGGGGAGTTACTTTGCCAAATGTCTGTGGTACTTTGCATCACATAATTATTATGTGAGTAAAGGTCGGCATAATATCAAATTGTTGAAGACTTCATCACCCACAGATTTTCTAATAAACAATATTTCACAGTGAATGGTACATTGGAATTTCCACACGGAATGAACTTAAAATGGTGGTGCAATGTTACCAATGGGTGCAAAGTAACCTTACTTCACCATACTTGGACTTTATGTTAATCTGTTCTAAGGCAAAGAGCAGGAATGATTGCGTAAGTACAAGTTTATTTTAAATGTTGCGGAGAGAGGAAATTTAAATCTCTGAAGCAGCAAGCTAGAAACACAAAATATAAAAGACACTGAATAGCAATATCCTACATATTCTCAACGGTAGAGCACGCAGGCAAGAATACTGGGTAAAAGCAAGGCGACTTTTTTAAAACGCGTCATAAAAATGCTTCACTTTCAACACTGTACGGAATGGGCCGTTACCTCTCTGCTCCTAATGCCTCCGCTCTTTTAATGTAACTGGCGTCTTCGCCCGGTGTAAATATGCAGTTGAGCGCAGCCCTGGGGGAGTTTTTACGTCCCGCCTTTATAGGTTGTAAGCGATATTAAAGTAAGGGTTATAAGGGTAGAGAAGCTCACTTGGCTGGCGCCGGCCAGCATTGTAACGATCGCTTTACTGCGACTATTAAGCGGCTTGCAAGGAGAAGACAGGACCTTTTAGCAGCCGAGGAAAACTCTGGGAGTGTGCACAGGTCTGCCTCGAAGACACTCAGCTGCATAGCAGACTACGTTTCTGTAAGCACCACTTATATAAACTACTTACTGTTAACTAGCTATCGTCTGTATTCCACGAATGTTTGAAGTTCTTAAACGGTTCGTTTTGTTTGTATCGGAAAAGATTATATTGGGAAAGGAGCTGCTAAGACCCTGCTGAAAGTAAAATTATACGTACATATTATATCACATATAAACACAACCTTTAGAGCCACTAAGTGTCCTGCTGCAGTTGCATTATACAGGTTGGTCGAAAGTCCCACATATGAACAACTTACCATTCAAGCGCAAACTTCAATTGCACCTTAAATATAAGTATGGATTAAGAGCACAATTGAATAAACACAAATTGTTAACTTTTAGAAAAGAAATATTGTTCAAGGAATTTTTAGTCTTTCGCTTATCACTAAACTGGAAAATAAAAGGATAAAAGTAAGATAACAATAACCTTTTTACATGTAAAGAAAGTTATGTTGGAATAGTCTATGAAAGTTTGTTGAAACTTCAAAATTTCCCGAATTGTAGAAGATATATGATATTGTATAGAATGATTAGAGCCGTCTATAGATTGCATCACCGTCAGGGTCGCGGGGTAGGCTTCTCAGAACACCTCGGAACGGGTGCGTGCTGAAAACGAAACAGTTTTTTACAAGAAAATAACGACAGCGCGAGACGTTTTAAGATACAAATAGTTATGACATCAATCTTAAGGTTGGAAGTGTTACTGTCATGGCGTTAAGAGTGCGTGGTAGATAAACAAACGCTGAAAACATAAATTGATTTCTACGCTTTTTTCGAAGCCAATATGAATAAACTACTCAATGACAATCCCAGATGATGGTATTTGCCAACTTTATGAGTAAATATTTATCCAGAATTACTAATTCGTTACGCGTGATCTCTTGCGCCGCAGTTAAATGCACGAGTTTCCAGCGTCAGAGATTGTGCCTCAAAGGTTTCGAAACACTGGAAACAATTCTGTTTAAAACGTTGGTTAAAACTATTGTCTATGAATGCTATTGTTTAATTTTCGCAAATTGGCATCAAGAAACCTACAGTTATAGATTAATGCTTTTAGAGTTGAATTATATACCACGCCCTCTTTAACAACTTATTTCGAATTGTACTTTAACTACGCATATGACATTCAGCATTCTAGTTTACATAGATCCTGTAAATTAACTGTGTGTATTCATTACAGTTTTATTTAATATTCTGGATACTAAGGTACAAGAAACGGACGTGATATGGCAGGACATATTGCGGCGTTTGTTGTTTAATTGAACCCTGGAGACAGAACTACACAAATTGTTTTATTAAACGTTTCATTAAATACACATTTCAACTATTACTGGTGCAAATAAATAATTGAGAACCAAATAATTAACACCGCATCTTTTGACCACCATTACCTTATAATTGCCCCACGTGGAATTTCGTTGTTTGTCGTGTTTCAAAATACCATAGACTGACTTACCAAATTTGATACACCCTACGATATGGACGAAACATACAGACTTTACCGTAAGCAGGCGTGACTTTGCACACTTCGGGCTACTTTAATTTTCATTTCATTTTAGTACGAAACCAAGCTTGCAGTGGAGTGACTAGCTATTGCTTGCGATAGAAAAGCATTGCTTGCTGAAGATAAAGAAGAAGATAGTCAAATACTCAAATGTCTGCGAGATACACCAGAACAAAAGACCTTACGTTTTTATGATAAGACAGAGTAAACATAAATATTATAGAGAAACACAGATGTATACACGGCAAGGAAAAATACAAACGAACTGAAACTTTTAATATTTTGGAGAGTGGATTCAAATGGATGGGCTTGATAAAGATGCAAAAAATGGACGACCCAGAAAGAAGAAAAAGCGTAGGCCTATAGATCATTACTGAACATAAATAACAAGATAGTAATTTCCTACAACGCAAAGGTAAGGTGCATTATACTTCAGGTAAAAATTATATCTGAATTTATAACGAACGAGTTTGGCAAGGAAAAACTTCTGCCGCCATTTGCGTTGGTGTCGGTAAGAGTACTTCGAACTTTACCGATGTCGGTACCGAAGATTCACGAATGAGACTGTAACAAATTATTGTGTATACGATCTTGAATTACAAACGATGAACATACTCATGAAAGATAAACTACATTCGTAAATCCTCCGTACTGACCTCGGAAAAGTTCGTAACCTACTTATTGATTGCAGCGCAAGTTGCGGAAGAATTTGTCCCTTGATAAACTAATAACATTGAGTTTCCTAACCTGTAGTCGAATTAACCTTAGCAGAGGTCATATATTACACCACAGTTGACAAGCCGGAAGAGTGAGTGAGTGAGAGATTTTGGTCATCGCTTAACATCGAGGTCTTTAGCGCTGGCGAGGGGTGACATGATGTGAGTATGGCGAATTGCCAGAGTGAAAGGGCGGAGAAACGGGAGATCCCCGAGAAAACCCGCCGACCAATTGCATCATCCGGCATGATTCCACAAGTGCGAAAATCCGGGGACCGAACCCGCCGGGAATCGAACCCGGAGCGCCTTGGTGGGAGGCGAATGGTGACAAGCCGGAAGAGGTGTACGTCTTAGAAAGTCTGATAATGTGCAAGAAAAGGTGAACAGGAGAACATTAAAATAAGAAAATAAAAATAATAAGGAAGACCATTGGTCCGGAGAAGGAGCTGATGGTTTATGAAAGAACAAAACAAAATAATTAAACCTGCAAAACCAGATGGGTAAGATAACGGAAACAACACGCATGCGAAGATTGAAGTTGTGTGGGTATCTTTTTTGAATCAGCGAGTTATGACTAACAGGGAAAGTTTCAAATACGTAAGCAAAATAAGAGTAGGCCTGATTACAAAATGTGGTTAACGAAACTATAGAATACATGGGAGAAGTTATGACTGTTACGAACGAGTTCTGGAATAGACAAAATGTTCAGATATTGCCGAATTCAGTCACTTTCAGGAAAAGTTAATAAAAAGCGCCACTGATGAGATGAAAATACTAGAAACTATTGTAAAATAATGAAGTTATTTATGTAACAGTGTAGAGATGCCCTAAAATCAATAGTTTCCCGTGATCCAAAATTGTATCCGATTTGAAAAAATATAAAGAACAGATGATGAATAAAAATAATTATTGAAAAGTATAGCTATTTCGCAAAAAAAAAAAAAAGTTTCTTTGATAAAGAATTGGTTTACTATTGCTACAGTTTTGTAGTAATACTTATGACCAAGTTAGTTGTAGTTTAAGATAATCTTAAGACGAAAAACTTTATAATGAAAGAAAATTAAATGGTTCGAAAAGTACAACTGATAGGAATAAATCTAAGTTACACAATGTTAATTTAGTTTTACTTCGCTGTGAAACCAAATTTCTTTGCGTAAGTTAAATGAGCAAAGATGCTTTTTTCTTGTAAAGAAAACATTTTTGCTAAACAAAAAAAAAGTAAATTGACACGTATTTATTGACGCAGTTATAGTTAATTTTGTATTTTTTTTTAATTTTTAAAGAATTTATGTTTAAAAAAAATAGGGAAACATCGTGCTTTAGTAAGAATTTACTTGGTTCCAGTCTGTTGGGATATTTACTCTTTCAAGTAAATAATTTAATTAAATGCTTGGAGTACTCACACGATGTTACACACGAAATGACGTTTGTGTCGTGTCGAGCGGTTTTAGTGACTGTCGATATAGTATACGTTTGTACTGAGGCGTAAAGTTACGCACTTTCGTTTATTACGTAAACATAACTCACGAATAAATCCCAAGGAAAAAAATATTTGTAGAGAATAATAACAAAGCATGTAAAAGTGTACTTGTTTTGCTGCCAGTAGATTTTTACGCTTCAAACAATACAAAGGAATTAATAAAATAAAGTCCACTCTGTTGGAGTTAATAAAAGATAAAATTTATTCCATGCCATTTTGCTCATAGATTTTCCAAACGAGCGAGACAACTGACTTCATCCCGTCGTATAAAAAATTGTGATTTTATACCGCACGTTATATTCCGGTACGTAAATAATAAAAAAAAGATATTAACGGGCTGACTGCGCACGCGCTGAAACGCAGGGGAAATGACCACGGCACGCTGGGCCGCCAAAACGCTATCAAATTGTCTCGTGTTTGCGAGAGAGCGATAGTCGAGGCAGCATGCGAAATGAAAAAAAAAAAGTCTCTAGCGGAGAGAGAAACCCGGAGAGAGGGCATCTCTGTATTATCTGTTCACACACAGCGCCGCAGTAAATGGCCTCCGAACCGAAAACAATGCCGCGGGTAGCTGCCGGAAAAAATAAAAAATAAAAACCTGCCTATTCTTCTTTTCGGTTGCTCGCAGCACGCAAAAACAAATATTTGCATGTTTCGACTCCTGTTGCCTGGCCAGAGGGACACAGGTCGTCTGTAACAAAACATTGGAACAGTCAAATACGATTTTCTGAAACATTCAACTATTTTACGAATCAAACTTTGTTGTAAGGTAAAAGTTCTAAAACTTTTTAAAAATGAATATTACTAAAATTTGTTATGCTTACATTTAGAATGGTCTTAAATTTTCGGTGTTCTTATAGGAACAATTCTTGAATATAGACCGTTCACAATAAAGTGAGCACTGCATTAAGTTTCCTTTCGGCCGTTTTGTAGTTATCTTTAATATTTTTATTATGAACTCTTCCGTGTAACTAAAAACCAGTGAAAACGTATCAACACTCTCAAAAGTGAACATATATTGGCCCAATGAAACATATTTTTAACTAATTACAAGTTTTGCTGAGTACTCAGTTTATGGTGAACAGCCTATACTTAATTTTCGATACTTAACATCCTTTTCAAAATTCTTAAATATGTAAGCGCAACTCACTGCAACCCAAACAAATCTATCTTTACTTATCAGAACACATAGACATCCTTAGTTTCACAATTTAATATCGAAGCATTGCAGTGCTTTCAAACTAAACAGTAATTGTATATCTGTATATGTCACATATATTGTCTCGTTTAAAGTTACTTTCACAGTTTAACGCACATTACTAGACAAATTACTGTTATTTCCTGGAAGCCAATATTTGTTTGGTCGATGTTCAAATTTAATCTGTGTTATTTAATTTTGCGTTCTTTTTCAGGTAATTTGTATGTTCAAAGCCTTTTTTCAATTATAAATAAATAAATCGCTGTACTAAGACGTGCGCCATTTTTCACGATATGCTTAAGAATTTTTGAGACAATTACTGGCACTAAATTCTAAGTTTTGCTATAACAGATAAACTAAAAGTGAGATTTATCTGTGATGTATACTTATTAAACAAATAGTTTTACAAAATAAAATTAGACTAAGTATGTATTTTGAGGCATGAATGAAAACTAGTAATAACACACTTGAAATGCCATTACGTCGGGGAAATAATTAGGACTGTTTTGGCATGGAGTAACAGCAATTGCAGCAAGGAAAGGCTCCACCCTTAACGTCATAAGGGGCCAATCAAATGGCTGGAGAAAGGTGACAAGAGGTGGGGGCGCGAAGAGTGGTGGAAGGCTACAGACGAGAGGCACGAGGAGTCTCTCTGGAGCGGCGACGGGACCAAGAGGTCCTGGATCGAGACTAACGGGGACCCATTGGCGACGTGGACTTCTCATGCTACGACCACGACGTCCGGCACATTGGTGAGCATTAAGCCACGCTGCTTATTAGGGAAGGAGAGCAATCCTGATCCTTAGTTCCTGTCTCGCCTATCTGTCTATCCTTTCTTCCAATATTACTTTATACTGTATCTATGTATTCGTCTTCCTAATAGTATTAAAGAGTGTTTTCTCCTACTTGATCTATTTCTCTTCCCTTATCTTTCTGTCTAATTTATATTTCCTTGGTTCTCGAGCCATAAGCAAGAGACCATAAAAGATAAATTAGAACAACACGATTTCTATGAAATAGTTTTTTAGTCTGTATGATAACCCGCAAGGTAAAGGGAAATATTAAACGGTATTTTAGTATTAAAGAGCCTCAAATCGCGCACATAATGTAATGCCTGTATTATTGGTACGTAGCTTAGATTAATAGCAGTAACTTTTTAACGTGAGTTTAATACAATACAAACACACAAAACAATATTTCTCCCAAGGAAAAAAAAATGCTTCTTCACAAATAAGTATTACAGTTTAATAATTAAGAAACGTATAAATAAATGCAATAAATCGTCACTGAATTTGGACGGACTGAATTGTAGATTCACAGGTTTGTTGTAGAAAAAATTGGCACTGTGATTTGTAAAAAAAAAAAAAAAGTAGGCTCAATATAGAATTAAATTTATTGTATTTTCCTTTCGGTAAACACCATTTATCTCTGGGTATTAAAACTTTGATTTTGTGCAAATAAAAACTTAAGTAACAATTTATCATAAAATAAAGAAAATATATAGATAATTATATTATGGTAAAATGTAATTAAGTAGGATGTTCTGCAAGCTGATCAGTTGTATGCATAAAAAGTATTTTTTGACCACCTTCGAAGCTTTCTCATAATTCACACCAGCACTGTGTGTTAGTGACTAACATACGCCTTTGTATTTTTCAAGTGACTAAAAAAGATTTTTATAAAGCATATTTTTAGAAAAGTAAGCACTTCTGACGTAGTCTTCTTAACTGTATTCTGCTTTCAAAACAATGCACGCAAAATGAAACGCTGGAACGTAATTAATTTTTAAATCGGCGTTAAGCGGCTAATTAAAATAACAATATATTAAAACGTTATGTAAAAGAATACCGTATTTTAGAAACCAGCATAAAGATTTGCTTTTAAATGTTTTACCGATTTTCATTATTTCAGACTCAAAACCTGTGTAAATAATTTGATATACAGGTTTCTCATACATCCGGTCTCTTCGAACAAATCAAGGAAATGGTAGAGGTGCGCGGAGAAAAGACAGGTTCTGATAGGGCGCGTGTTAACCAATTGTCCAAGCATTTGGGCCGCCGTGATCGAGGGGTCAGACTTCTCGCCTCCCACCAAGTCGACCCGGGTTCGATTCCCGGCGGGGTCGGTTCCCGGATTTTCACATGTGGGAATCGTGCCGGACGATGCCGTCGGTCGGCGGGTTTTCTCGGGGGTCTCATGTTTCCCCCGCCCTTTCATTCCGGCACCGCTCCACACTCACCTCATATCACCCCTCACCAGCGCTAAAGACCTCGTTGTTAGCGCTGACCAAAAATCTCTCACTCACTCCTAGCACTTGTCTGGAGTAATTCGGATAACCTTGTAAACCCTATTTCAGGACGGCAATAGTTGGGGATCGAACCCGGATCTAACTAAGCGTGAGTTCAACGTGTTACTTTCACCGCTACGCTCGAAGTAATGAAAAACAGCGGGTTTCATGTAGCTCTATAAATTTATTATAACAAAACTCCTTCAGAAACGATTCACAAAATAATTCTTCCTACAGTATCTGCTATTAATAAATAATGAGTAAATTCCATAAAATGTGTGTATTTTTAAATCAAACCTAATAGATTTAAACAGTTCAAAGGCCTGTAATTTTCTAGGAGCGGCTATGAAATGCGGCTTGCGTACCTAGCATGGAACCAAGTTGTCTCCTACAAAGCTTAGTTTCTCAAAAACCGTTATTTTCACTCAGAGTTTTACACATTAGTACATTAATTAAAATATCACACGTTGATAGGTTAATAATTTACCAAGATTTTTCTTTGTGTAATTTTAAGGAACGCCTGATCTTATGATCTTGGTCTTGTTCAAATAAATATACCTGTACAAATATTTCGTAAATTTTCGTAGAACTTTATATTTTTGTTAGAAAACCATCTAAATTATAAACACACCTTACGTCTAACTTAACTACATAGTAAATACGTTTCATATGTCATTTTGCATAGCACATCACCTCACAGCATCTGTATCCTTTGATTATAATCGTCCGGTAGTACTGAATTAAAGACAATTTTGGCATTATTTCAGTTAAATATTATTTTTATTACTCTATGAAAAATTATATAGGCCTGTGTGGTTTTCATTCCAAGAGACTTTACAGTGACTAACCAAACTTACAAAATTTAAGTAAGAAATGTCTACGCATATATTTTCATTTAATTGCCGATTTTTATTTACCTTAAATTTGTTTTGCCAAACGGGATCAGAAAACAGTTGACTGCGTGTGGATATATATATATATATATATATATATATATATGTATATACATAAATAACACGCAACTGTACATACAAACCATTGTACATTTAACAGTTGTTTACATTGCACTGTATAATACGACAGTTATACAGGTGAGTAGCACAGTGTGTTTTCTATTTCTGTGACTACAGATTACAGATATTAGGTCCAACGTGGTTCCAATTTGCCCATCAGGTGAGTATTGTGTTTGCTCTACCCCGACATGTGACTTAAACATTTCATTGTCTTAAATAAATTAGAGATGTACCCATTTTTTTTCACATTATTGAATGAGTAATTGCTTAGTACAAGTGTAAATTTGTGTCATGTTTAAGAAAAAATTATTTTGTATTGTACCGTTTCTTTATTATTATTTTAAGTTATCTTATTAGCAACTAAACGTTTACCTTATTTAATATTATTCATAGAGAAATGTTCATCAGATATTTCTTGTGATAAAAAAAAATTAAAATTAAAAATAAACCGCAATAAGAAAATACATTAACGCTAAGTGATCTTACTATGAAAATGCTATATGTATATAATGTCGAATGATACTTCTAGTAATTGGTTACTGAGATCAAAAAAGTTAAAAAAAAAAGTCAAGTTTTTGTAATCATGAATCCAGAATAAAATAAGTACACAGAAATTTTTGTCGTATTTTAATTTTTATATTTGTACCAGATATTTTTTATACATAAATTGTAGCTAAATGATGCTCGTATGAAATTCTTATCTCTAATAGATTTGACGAAATGACTTATAGACGTCAAAATGTGCAAGTAACTGTGTTGTGTACGCCAGTAAAACCAACCGACATACCAAACTGAAAAAAAAAAAAAAAAAAAAAAATTACAGCGAGTAACAATATTATCTGCTACGACGTATCCCATATAACAACAAATAATACATATTTTTGTATTTTTAACAAATTCTCGCATTTTATAGTTTATAATGTTAAATTTCAGCACATTTATTAACAATAATATATATATAATTAACTTAAGTAGTATCAGTCTATAGGATTTAATGAAATTCTGAAGAATTTTGTTTTGATATCTCTAAATAAATATATATATATATATATATATATGTGTGTGTGTTGAATAAACCACAGTATTTAAAATATAAACATGGCATGTACAAAATAAACAGAAGTCCAGTAATCTATCAAAGCATCATACGTGTACGCTTCTATGTCCTGTTCTACTTGAGACGATCACGTCTCTTGTTTTCAAAGTTTCCTGCCTACCCGACCGCAGTTAAATGGACATACTACGCACTTACCTTAGTTGAAGACGTCGACAAACTTTTCTTGTGTTGCTGCTGCAACACAAAACACGCACGAAGAAATACGCTGTGATACCTCAACTGTGGTTAAGCTGCTAAAATTGGCTCAAATTGAGTAT